>CAWUCN010000010.1:0-95000 GCA_963920805.1 Primula vulgaris
GAAAAACAAAAAAGTCGGTAAAAACCGTGTACTATAGGCCATAAATCCAAGAAAAAAAATGAGGAATATTCCCTACATATGCAAGAACATTACCTAAACCCTAAACCTAAAACCCTAAACCCTAAAACCTAAACCATGAACCCTAAACCCTACAAATATAAATAAAATGTCGAAAAACAAAAAAGTCGGTAAAACAGTGTACTATAGGCCATAAATACAAGAAAAAAAATGAGGAATATTCTCTACATATGCAAGAACATTACCTAAACCCTAAACCTAAAACTCTAAACCCTAAAACCTAAACCATGAACCCTAAACCCTACAAATATAAATAAAATGTCGAAAAACAAAAAAGTCGGTAAAAACCGTGTACTATAGGCCATAAATCCAAGAAAAAAAATGAGGAATATTCCCTACATATGCAAGAACATACCCTAAACCCAAAACCCTAAACCCTAAAACCTTAACCCTAAACCCTAAACCCTATAAATATAAATAAAATGTCGAAAAACAAAAAAGTCGGTAAAAACCGTGTACTATAGGCCATAAATCCAAGAAAAAAAATGAGGAATATTCCCTACATATGCAAGAACATTACCTAAACCCTAAACCTAAAACCCTAAACCCTATAACCTAAACCATGAACCCTAAACCCTACAAATATAAATAAAATGTCGAAAAACAAAAAATTCGGTAAAACAGTGTACTATAGGCCATAAATACAAGAAAAAAAATGAGGAATATTCCCTACATATGCAAGAACATTACCTAAACCCTAAACCTAAAACCCTAAATCCTAAAACCTAAACCATGAACCCTAAACCCTACAAATATAAATAAAATGTCGAAAAACAAAAAAGTCGGTAAAAACCGTGTACTATAGGCCATAAATCCAAGAAAAAAAAGGAGGAATATTCCCTACATATGCAAGAACATACCCTAAACCCTAAACCTAAAACCCTAAACCCTAAAAACTTAACCCTAAACCCTAAACCCTATAAATATAAATAAAATGTCGAAAAACAAAAAAGTCGGTAAAAACCGTGTACTATAGGCCATAAATCCAAGAAAAAAAATGAGGAATATTCCCTACATATGCAAGAACATTACCTAAACCCTAAAACCTTAATACTAAACCCTAAACCCTATAAATATAAATAAAATGTCGAAAAACAAAAAAGTCGGTAAAAACCGTGTACTATAGGCCATAAATCCAAGAAAAAAAATGAGGAATATTCCCTACATATGCAAGAACATACCCTAAACCCTAAAACAAAAACCCTAAACCCTTAAAACTTAACCATAAACCCTAAGCCCTATAAATATAAATAAAATGTCGAAAAACAAAAAAGTCGGTAAAAACCGTGTACTATAGGCCATAAATCCAAGAAAAAAAATGAGGAATATTCCCTACATATGCAAGAACATTACCTAAACCCTAAACCCTATAACCTAAACCATGAACCCTAAACCCTACAAATATAAATAAAATGTCGAAAAACAAAAAAGTCGGTAAAACAGTGTACTATAGGCCATAAATACAAGAAAAAAAATGAGGAATATTCCCTACATATGCAAGAACATTACCTAAACCCTAAACCTAAAACCCTAAATCCTAAAACCTAAACCATGAACCCTAAACCCTACAAATATAAATAAAATGTCGAAAAACAAAAAAGTCGGTAAAAACCGTGTACTATAGGCCATAAATCCAAGAAAAAAAATGAGGAATATTCCCTACATATGCAAGAACATACCCTAAACCCTAAACCTAAAACCCTAAAACCTTAACCCTAAACCCTAAACCCTATAAATATAAATAATATGTTGAAAAACAAAAAAGTCGGTAAAAACCGTGTACTATAGGCCATAAATCCAAGAAAAAAAATGAGGAATATTCCCTACATATGCAAGAACATTACCTAAACCCTAAACCTAAAACCCTAAACCCTAAAACCTAAACCATGAACCCTAAACCCTACAAATATAAATAAAATGTCGAAAAACAAAAAAGTCGGTAAAAACCGTGTACTATAGGCCATAAATCCAAGAAAAAAAATGAGGAATATTCCCTACATATGCAAGAACATACCCTAAACCCTAAACCTAAAACCCTAAACCCTAAAACCTTAACCCTAAACCCTAAACCCTATAAATATAAATAAAATGTCGAAAAACAAAAAAGTCGGTAAAAACCGTGTACTATAGGCCATAAATCCAAGAAAAAAAATGAGGAATATTCCCTACATATGCAAGAACATTACCTAAACCCTAAACCTAAAACCCTAAACCCTAAAACCTAAACCATGAACCCTAAACCCTACAAATATAAATAAAATGTCGAAAAACAAAAAAGTCGGTAAAACAGTGTACTATAGGCCATAAATACAAGAAAAAAAATGAGGAATATTCTCTACATATGCAAGAACATTACCTAAACCCTAAACCTAAAACTCTAAACCCTAAAACCTAAACCATGAACCCTAAACCCTACAAATATAAATAAAATGTCGAAAAACAAAAAAGTCGGTAAAAACCGTGTACTATAGGCCATAAATCCAAGAAAAAAAATGAGGAATATTCCCTACATATGCAAGAACATACCCTAAACCCAAAACCCTAAACCCTAAAACCTTAACCCTAAACCCTAAACCCTATAAATATAAATAAAATGTCGAAAAACAAAAAAGTCGGTAAAAACCGTGTACTATAGGCCATAAATCCAAGAAAAAAAATGAGGAATATTCCCTACATATGCAAGAACATTACCTAAACCCTAAACCTAAAACCCTAAACCCTATAACCTAAACCATGAACCCTAAACCCTACAAATATAAATAAAATGTCGAAAAACAAAAAATTCGGTAAAACAGTGTACTATAGGCCATAAATACAAGAAAAAAAATGAGGAATATTCCCTACATATGCAAGAACATTACCTAAACCCTAAACCTAAAACCCTAAATCCTAAAACCTAAACCATGAACCCTAAACCCTACAAATATAAATAAAATGTCGAAAAACAAAAAAGTCGGTAAAAACCGTGTACTATAGGCCATAAATCCAAGAAAAAAAAGGAGGAATATTCCCTACATATGCAAGAACATACCCTAAACCCTAAACCTAAAACCCTAAACCCTAAAAACTTAACCCTAAACCCTAAACCCTATAAATATAAATAAAATGTCGAAAAACAAAAAAGTCGGTAAAAACCGTGTACTATAGGCCATAAATCCAAGAAAAAAAATGAGGAATATTCCCTACATATGCAAGAACATTACCTAAACCCTAAAACCTTAATACTAAACCCTAAACCCTATAAATATAAATAAAATGTCGAAAAACAAAAAAGTCGGTAAAAACCGTGTACTATAGGCCATAAATCCAAGAAAAAAAATGAGGAATATTCCCTACATATGCAAGAACATACCCTAAACCCTAAAACAAAAATCCTAAACCCTTAAAACTTAACCATAAACCCTAAGCCCTATAAATATAAATAAAATGTCGAAAAACAAAAAAGTCGGTAAAAACCGTGTACTATAGGCCATAAATCCAAGAAAAAAAATGAGGAATATTCCCTACATATGCAAGAACATTACCTAAACCCTAAACCCTATAACCTAAACCATGAACCCTAAACCCTACAAATATAAATAAAATGTCGAAAAACAAAAAAGTCGGTAAAACAGTGTACTATAGGCCATAAATCCAAGAAAAAAAATGAGGAATATTCCCTACATATGCAAGAACATTACCTAAACCCTAAACCTAAAACCCTAAACCCTAAAACCTAAACCATGAACCCTAAACCCTACAAATATAAATAAAATGTCGAAAAACAAAAAAGTCGGTAAAAACCGTGTACTATAGGCCATAAATCCAAGAAAAAAAATGAGGAATATTCCCTACATATGCAAGAACATACCCTAAACCCTAAACCTAAAACCCTAAACCCTAAAACCTTAACCTTAAACCCTAAACCCTATAAATATAAATAAAATGTCGAAAAACAAAAAAGTCGGTAAAAACCGTGTACTATAGGCCATAAATCCAAGAAAAAAAATGAGGAATATTCCCTACATATGCAAGAACATTACCTAAACCCTAAACCTAAAACCCTAAACCCTAAAACCTAAACCATGAACCCTAAACCCTACAAATATAAATAAAATGTCGAAAAACAAAAAAGTCGGTAAAACAGTGTACTATAGGCCATAAATACAAGAAAAAAAATGAGGAATATTCTCTACATATGCAAGAACATTACCTAAACCCTAAACCCTAAAACCTAAACCATGAACCCTAAACCCTACAAATATAAATAAAATGTCGAAAAACAAAAAAGTCGGTAAAAACCGTGTACTATAGGCCATAAATCCAAGAAAAAAAATGAGGAATATTCCCTACATATGCAAGAACATACCCTAAACCCAAAACCCTAAACCCTAAAACCTTAACCCTAAACCCTAAACCCTATAAATATAAATAAAATGTCGAAAAACAAAAAAGTCGGTAAAAACCGTGTACTATAGGCCATAAATCCAAGAAAAAAAATGAGGAATATTCCCTACATATGCAAGAACATTACCTAAACCCTAAACCTAAAACCCTAAACCCTATAACCTAAACCATGAACCCTAAACCCTACAAATATAAATAAAATGTCGAAAAACAAAAAATTCGGTAAAACAGTGTACTATAGGCCATAAATACAAGAAAAAAAATGAGGAATATTCCCTACATATGCAAGAACATTACCTAAACCCTAAACCTAAAACCCTAAATCCTAAAACCTAAACCATGAACCCTAAACCCTACAAATATAAATAAAATGTCGAAAAACAAAAAAGTCGGTAAAAACCGTGTACTATAGGCCATAAATCCAAGAAAAAAAAGGAGGAATATTCCCTACATATGCAAGAACATACCCTAAACCCTAAACCTAAAACCCTAAACCCTAAAAACTTAACCCTAAACCCTAAACCCTATAAATATAAATAAAATGTCGAAAAACAAAAAAGTCGGTAAAAACCGTGTACTATAGGCCATAAATCCAAGAAAAAAAATGAGGAATATTCCCTACATATGCAAGAACATTACCTAAACCCTAAAACCTTAATACTAAACCCTAAACCCTATAAATATAAATAAAATGTCGAAAAACAAAAAAGTCGGTAAAAACCGTGTACTATAGGCCATAAATCCAAGAAAAAAAATGAGGAATATTCCCTACATATGCAAGAACATACCCTAAACCCTAAAACAAAAACCCTAAACCCTTAAAACTTAACCATAAACCCTAAGCCCTATAAATATAAATAAAATGTCGAAAAACAAAAAAGTCGGTAAAAACCGTGTACTATAGGCCATAAATCCAAGAAAAAAAATGAGGAATATTCCCTACATATGCAAGAACATTACCTAAACCCTAAACCCTATAACCTAAACCATGAACCCTAAACCCTACAAATATAAATAAAATGTCGAAAAACAAAAAAGTCGGTAAAACAGTGTACTATAGGCCATAAATACAAGAAAAAAAATGAGGAATATTCCCTACATATGCAAGAACATTACCTAAACCCTAAACCTAAAACCCTAAATCCTAAAACCTAAACCGTGAACCCTAAACCCTACAAATATAAATAAAATGTCGAAAAACAAAAAAGTCGGTAAAAACCGTGTACTATAGGCCATAAATCCAAGAAAAAAAATGAGGAATATTCCCTACATATGCAAGAACATACCCTAAACCCTAAACCTAAAACCCTAAAACCTTAACCCTAAACCCTAAACCCTATAAATATAAATAATATGTTGAAAAACAAAAAAGTCGGTAAAAACCGTGTACTATAGGCCATAAATCCAAGAAAAAAAATGAGGAATATTCCCTACATATGCAAGAACATTACCTAAACCCTAAACCTAAAACCCTAAACCCTAAAACCTAAACCATGAACCCTAAACCCTACAAATATAAATAAAATGTCGAAAAACAAAAAAGTCGGTAAAAACCGTGTACTATAGGCCATAAATCCAAGAAAAAAAATGAGGAATATTCCCTACATATGCAAGAACATACCCTAAACCCTAAACCTAAAACCCTAAACCCTAAAAACTTAACCCTAAACCCTAAACCCTATAAATATAAATAAAATGTCGAAAAACAAAAAAGTCGGTAAAAACCGTGTACTATATAGGCCATAAATCCAAGAAACAAAATGAGAAATATTCCCTACATATGCAAGAACATTACCTAAACCCTAAAACCTTAATCTTAAACCCTAAACCCTATAAATATAAATAAAATGTCGAAAAACAAAAAAATCGGTAAACACCATGTACTATAGGCCATAAATCCAAGAAAAAAAAATGAGGAATATTCCCTACATATGCAAGAACATACCCTAAACCCTAAACCTAAAACCCTAAACCCTAAAAACTTAACCCTAAACCCTATAAATATAAATAAAATGTCGAAAAACAAAAAAGTCGGTAAAAACCGTGTACTATAGGCCATAAATCCAAGAAAAAAAATGAGGAATATTCCCTACATATGCAAGAACATTACCTAAACCCTAAAACCTTAACCATAAACCCTAAACCCTATAAATATAAATAAAATGTCGAAAAACAAAAAAGTCGGTAAAAACCGTGTACTATAGGCCATAAATCCAAGAAAAAAAATGAGGAATATTCTCTACATATGCAAGAACATTACCTAAACCCTAAACCTAAAACCCTAAACCCTATAACCTAAACCATGAACCCTAAACCCTACAAATATAAATAAAATGTCGAAAAACAAAAAAGTCGGTAAAACAGTGTACTATAGGCCATAAATACAAGAAAAAAAATGAGGAATATTCCCTACATATGCAAGAACATTACCTAAACCCTAAACCTAAAACCCTAAACCCTAAAACCTAAACCATGAACCCTAAACCCTACAAATATAAATAAAATGTCGAAAAACAAAAAAGTCGGTAAAAACCGTGTACTATAGGCCATAAATCCAAGAAAAAAAATGAGGAATATTCCCTACATATGCAAGAACATACCCTAAACCCTAAACCTAAAACCCTAAACCCTAAAAACTTAACCCTAAACCCTAAACCCTATAAATATAAATAAAATGTCGAAAAACAAAAAAGTCGGTAAAAACCGTGTACTATAGGCCATAAATCCAAGAAAAAAAATGAGGAATATTCCCTACATATGCAAGAACATACCCTAAACCCTAAACCTAAAACCCTAAACCCTAAAAACTTAACCCTAAACCCTAAACCCTATAAATATAAATAAAATGTCGAAAAACAAAAAAGTCGGTAAAAACCGTGTACTATATAGGCCATAAATCCAAGAAAAAAAATGAGGAATATTCCCTACATATGCAAGAACATTACCTAAACCCTAAAACCTTAATCCTAAACCCTAAACCCTATAAATATAAATAAAATGTCGAAAAACAAAAAAAATCGGTAAACACCATGTACTATAGGCCATAAATCCAAGAAAAAAAAATGAGGAATATTCCCTACATATGCAAGAACATACCCTAAACCCTAAACCTAAAACCCTAAACCCTAAAAACTTAACCCTAAACCCTATAAATATAAATAAAATGTCGAAAAACAAAAAAGTCGGTAAAAACCGTGTACTATAGGCCATAAATCCAAGAAAAAAAATGAGGAATATTCCCTACATATGCAAGAACATTACCCAAACCCTAAAACCTTAACCATAAACCCTAAACCCTATAAATATAAATAAAATGTCGAAAAACAAAAAAGTCGGTAAAAACCGTGTACTATAGGCCATAAATCCAAGAAAAAAAATGAGGAATATTCTCTACATATGCAAGAACATTACCTAAACCCTAAACCTAAAACCCTAAACCCTATAACCTAAACCATGAACCCTAAACCCTACAAATATAAATAAAATGTCGAAAAACAAAAAAGTCGGTAAAACAGTGTACTATAGGCCATAAATACAAGAAAAAAAATGAGGAATATTCCCTACATATGCAAGAACATTACCTAAACCCTAAACCTAAAACCCTAAAACCTAAACCATGAACCCTAAACCCTACAAATATAAATAAAATGTCGAAAAACAAAAAAGTCTGTAAAAACCGTGTACTATAGGCCATAAATCCAAGAAAAAAAATGAGGAATATTCCCTACATATGCAAGAACATACCCTAAACCCTAAACCTAAAACCCTAAACCCTAAAAACTTAACCCTAAACCCTAAAAACTTAACCCTAAACCCTATAAATATAAATAAAATGTCGAAAAACAAAAAAGTCGGTAAAAACCGTGTACTATAGGCCATAAATCCAAGAAAAAAAATGAGGAATATTCCCTACATATGCAAGAACATTACCTAAACCCTAAAACCTTAACCATAAACCCTAAACCCTATAAATATAAATAAAATGTCGAAAAACAAAAAAGTCGGTAAAAACCGTGTACTATAGGCCATAAATCCAAGAAAAAAAATGAGGAATATTCTCTACATATGCAAGAACATTACCTAAACCCTAAACCTAAAACCCTAAACCCTATAACCTAAACCATGAACCCTAAACCCTACAAATATAAATAAAATGTCGAAAAACAAAAAAGTCGGTAAAACAGTGTACTATAGGCCATAAATACAAGAAAAAAAATGAGGAATATTCCCTACATATGCAAGAACATTACCTAAACCCTAAACCTAAAACCCTAAACCCTAAAACCTAAACCATGAACCCTAAACCCTACAAATATAAATAAAATGTCGAAAAACAAAAAAGTCGGTAAAAACCGTGTACTATAGGCCATAAATCCAAGAAAAAAAATGAGGAATATTCCCTACATATGCAAGAACATACCCTAAACCCTAAACCTAAAACCCTAAACCCTAAAAACTTAACCCTAAACCCTAAACCCTATAAATATAAATAAAATGTCGAAAAACAAAAAAGTCGGTAAAAACCGTGTACTATATAGGCCATAAATCCAAGAAAAAAAATGAGGAATATTCCCTACATATGCAAGAACATTACCTAAACCCTAAAACCTTAATCCTAAACCCTAAACCCTATAAATATAAATAAAATGTCGAAAAACAAAAAAATCGGTAAACACCGTGTACTATAGGCCATAAATCCAAGAAAAAAAAATGAGGAATATTCCCTACATATGCAAGAACATACCCTAAACCCTAAACCTAAAACCCTAAACCCTAAAAACTTAACCCTAAACCCTATAAATATAAATAAAATGTCGAAAAACAAAAAAGTCGGTAAAAACCGTGTACTATAGGCCACAAATCCAAGAAAAAAAATGAGGAATATTCCCTACATATGCAAGAACATTACCTAAACCCTAAAACCTTAACCATAAACCCTAAACCCTATAAATATAAATAAAATGTCGAAAAACAAAAAAGTCGGTAAAAACCGTGTACTATAGGCCATAAATCCAAGAAAAAAAATGAGGAATATTCTCTACATATGCAAGAACATTACCTAAACCCTAAACCTAAAACCCTAAACCCTATAACCTAAACCATGAACCCTAAACCCTACAAATATAAATAAAATGTCGAAAAACAAAAAAGTCGGTAAAACAGTGTACTATAGGCCATAAATACAAGAAAAAAAATGAGGAATATTCCCTACATATGCAAGAACATTACCTAAACCCTAAACCTAAAACCCTAAACCCTAAAACCTAAACCATGAACCCTAAACCCTACAAATATAAATAAAATGTCGAAAAACAAAAAAGTCGGTAAAAACCGTGTACTATAGGCCATAAATCCAAGAAAAAAAATGAGGAATATTCCCTACATATGCAAGAACATACCCTAAACCCTAAACCTAAAACCCTAAACCCTAAAACCTTAACCCTAAACCCTATAAATATAAATAAAATGTCGAAAAACAAAAAAGTCGGTAAAAACCGTGTACTATAGTCCATAAATCCAAGAAAAAAAATGAGGAATATTCCCTACATATGCAAGAACATTACCTAAACCCTAAACCTAAAACCCTAAACCCTAAAACCTAAACCATGAACCCTAAACCCTACAAATATAAATAAAATGTCGAAAAACAAAAAAGTCGGTAAAACAGTGTACTATAGGCCATAAATACAAGAAAAAAAATGAGGAATATTCTCTACATATGCAAGAACATTACCTAAACCCTAAACCCTATAACCTAAACCATGAACCCTAAACCCTACAAATATAAATAAAATGTCGAAAAACAAAAAAGTCGGTAAAAACCGTGTACTATAGGCCATAAATCCAAGAAAAAAAATGAGGAATATTCCCTACATATGCAAGAACATACCCTAAACCCTAAACCTAAAACCCTAAACCCTAAAACCTTAACCCTAAACCCTATAAATATAAATAAAATGTCGAAAAACAAAAAAATCGGTAAAAACCGTGTACTATAGGCCATAAATCCAAGAAGAAAAAATGAGGAATATTCCCTACATATGCAAGAACATACCCTAAACCCTAAACCTAAAACCCTAAACCCTAAAAACTTAACCCTAAACCGTAAACCCTATAAATATAAATACAATGTCGAAAAACAAAAAAGTCGGTAAAAACCGTGTACTATAGGCCATAAATCCAAGAAAAAAAATGAGGAATATTCCCTACATATGCAAGAACATTACCTAAACCCTAAAACCTTTATCCTCAACCCTAAACCCTATAAATATAAATAAAATGTCGAAAAACAAAAAAATCGGTAAACACCGTGTACTATAGGCCATAAATCCAAGAAAAAAAAATGAGGAATATTCCCTACATATGCAAGAACATACCCTAAACCCTAAACCTAAAACCCTAAACCCTAAAAACTTAACCCTAAACCCTATAAATATAAATAAAATGTCGAAAAACAAAAAAGTCGGTAAAAACCGTGTACTATAGGCCATAAATCCAAGAAAAAAAATGAGGAATATTCCCTACATATGCAAGAACATTACCTAAACCCTAAAACCTTAACCATAAACCCTAAACCCTATAAATATAAATAAAATGTCGAAAAACAAAAAAGTCGGTAAAAACCGTGTACTATAGGCCATAAATCCAAGAAAAAAAATGAGGAATATTCTCTACATATGCAAGAACATTACCTAAACCCTAAACCTAAAACCCTAAACCCTATAACCTAAACCATGAACCCTAAACCCTACAAATATAAATAAAATGTCGAAAAACAAAAAAGTCGGTAAAACAGTGTACTATATAGGCCATAAATACAAGAAAAAAAATGAGGAATATTCCCTACATATGCAAGAACATTACCTAAACCCTAAACCTAAAACCCTAAACCCTAAA
This sequence comes from Primula vulgaris, assembly GCA_963920805.1. NCBI lineage: Eukaryota > Viridiplantae > Streptophyta > Magnoliopsida > Ericales > Primulaceae > Primula > Primula vulgaris. The sequence continues at coordinate 11,362 of CAWUCN010000010.1, forward strand.
ACCTAAACCATGAACCCTAAACCCTACAAATATAAATAAAATGTCGAAAAACAAAAAAGTCGGTAAAAACCGTGTACTATAGGCCATAAATCCAAGAAAAAAAATGAGGAATATTCCCTACATATGCAAGAACATACCCTAAACCCTAAACCTAAAACCCTAAACCCTAAAACCTTAACCCTAAACCCTATAAATATAAATAAAATGTCGAAAAACAAAAAAGTCGGTAAAAACCGTGTACTATAGTCCATAAATCCAAGAAAAAAAATGAGGAATATTCCCTACATATGCAAGAACATTACCTAAACCCTAAACCTAAAACCCTAAACCCTAAAACCTAAACCATGAACCCTAAACCGTACAAATATAAATAAAATGTCGAAAAACAAAAAAGTCGGTAAAACAGTGTACTATAGGCCATAAATACAAGAAAAAAAATGAGGAATATTCTCTACATATGCAAGAACATTACCTAAACCCTAAACCCTATAACCTAAACCATGAACCCTAAACCCTACAAATATAAATAAAATGTCGAAAAACAAAAAAGTCGGTAAAAACCGTGTACTATAGGCCATAAATCCAAGAAAAAAAATGAGGAATATTCCCTACATATGCAAGAACATACCCTAAACCCTAAACCTAAAACCCTAAACCCTAAAACCTTAACCCTAAACCCTATAAATATAAATAAAATGTCGAAAAACAAAAAAAATCGGTAAAAACCGTGTACTATAGGCCATAAATCCAAGAAAAAAAAATGAGGAATATTCCCTACATATGCAAGAACATACCCTAAACCCTAAACCTAAAACCCTAAACCCTAAAAACTAAACCCTAAACCCTAAACCCTATAAATATAAATAAAATGTCGAAAAACAAAAAAGTCGGTAAAAACCGTGTACTATAGGCCATAAATCCAAGAAAAAAAATGAGGAATATTCCCTACATATGCAAGAACATTACCTAAACCCTAAAACCTTTATCCTCAACCCTAAACCCTATAAATATAAATAAAATGTCGAAAAACAAAAAAATCGGTAAACACCGTGTACTATAGGCCATAAATCCAAGAAAAAAAAATGAGGAATATTCCCTACATATGCAAGAACATACCCTAAACCCTAAACCTAAAACCCTAAACCCTAAAAACTTAACCCTAAACCCTATAAATATAAATAAAATGTCGAAAAACAAAAAAGTCGGTAAAAACCGTGTACTATAGGCCATAAATCCAAGAAAAAAAATGAGGAATATTCCCTACATATGCAAGAACATTACCTAAACCCTAAAACCTTAACCATAAACCCTAAACCCTATAAATATAAATAAAATGTCGAAAAACAAAAAAGTCGGTAAAAACCGTGTACTATAGGCCATAAATCCAAGAAAAAAAATGAGGAATATTCTCTACATATGCAAGAACATTACCTAAACCCTAAACCTAAAACCCTAAACCCTATAACCTAAACCATGAACCCTAAACCCTACAAATATAAATAAAATGTCGAAAAACAAAAAAGTCGGTAAAACAGTGTACTATAGGCCATAAATACAAGAAAAAAAATGAGGAATATTCCCTACATATGCAAGAACATTACCTAAACCCTAAACCTAAAACCCTAAAACCTAAACCATGAACCCTAAACCCTACAAATATAAATAAAATGTCGAAAAACAAAAAAGTCTGTAAAAACCGTGTACTATAGGCCATAAATCCAAGAAAAAAAATGAGGAATATTCCCTACATATGCAAGAACATACCCTAAACCCTAAACCTAAAACCCTAAACCCTAAAAACTTAACCCTAAACCCTAAAAACTTAACCCTAAACCCTATAAATATAAATAAAATGTCGAAAAACAAAAAAGTCGGTAAAAACCGTGTACTATAGGCCATAAATCCAAGAAAAAAAATGAGGAATATTCCCTACATATGCAAGAACATTACCTAAACCCTAAAACCTTAACCATAAACCCTAAACCCTATAAATATAAATAAAATGTCGAAAAACAAAAAAGTCGGTAAAAACCGTGTACTATAGGCCATAAATCCAAGAAAAAAAATGAGGAATATTCTCTACATATGCAAGAACATTACCTAAACCCTAAACCTAAAACCCTAAACCCTATAACCTAAACCATGAACCCTAAACCCTTCAAATATAAATAAAATGTCGAAAAACAAAAAAGTCGGTAAAACAGTGTACTATAGGCCATAAATACAAGAAAAAAAATGAGGAATATTCCCTACATATGCAAGAACATTACCTAAACCCTAAACCTAAAACCCTAAACCCTAAAACCTAAACCATGAACCCTAAACCCTACAAATATAAATAAAATGTCGAAAAACAAAAAAGTCGGTAAAAACCGTGTACTATAGGCCATAAATCCAAGAAAAAAAATGAGGAATATTCCCTACATATGCAAGAACATACCCTAAACCCTAAACCTAAAACCCTAAACCCTAAAAACTTAACCCTAAACCCTAAACCCTATAAATATAAATAAAATGTCGAAAAACAAAAAAGTCGGTAAAAACCGTGTACTATATAGGCCATAAATCCAAGAAAAAAAATGAGGAATATTCCCTACATATGCAAGAACATTACCTAAACCCTAAAACCTTAATCCTAAACCCTAAACCCTATAAATATAAATAAAATGTCGAAAAACAAAAAAATCGGTAAACACCGTGTACTATAGGCCATAAATCCAAGAAAAAAAAATGAGGAATATTCCCTACATATGCAAGAACATACCCTAAACCCTAAACCTAAAACCCTAAACCCTAAAAACTTAACCCTAAACCCTATAAATATAAATAAAATGTCGAAAAACAAAAAAGTCGGTAAAAACCGTGTACTATAGGCCACAAATCCAAGAAAAAAAATGAGGAATATTCCCTACATATGCAAGAACATTACCTAAACCCTAAAACCTTAACCATAAACCCTAAACCCTATAAATATAAATAAAATGTCGAAAAACAAAAAAGTCGGTAAAAACCGTGTACTATAGGCCATAAATCCAAGAAAAAAAATGAGGAATATTCTCTACATATGCAAGAACATTACCTAAACCCTAAACCTAAAACCCTAAACCCTATAACCTAAACCATGAACCCTAAACCCTACAAATATAAATAAAATGTCGAAAAACAAAAAAGTCGGTAAAACAGTGTACTATAGGCCATAAATACAAGAAAAAAAATGAGGAATATTCCCTACATATGCAAGAACATTACCTAAACCCTAAACCTAAAACCCTAAACCCTAAAACCTAAACCATGAACCCTAAACCCTACAAATATAAATAAAATGTCGAAAAACAAAAAAGTCGGTAAAAACCGTGTACTATAGGCCATAAATCCAAGAAAAAAAATGAGGAATATTCCCTACATATGCAAGAACATACCCTAAACCCTAAACCTAAAACCCTAAACCCTAAAACCTTAACCCTAAACCCTATAAATATAAATAAAATGTCGAAAAACAAAAAAGTCGGTAAAAACCGTGTACTATAGTCCATAAATCCAAGAAAAAAAATGAGGAATATTCCCTACATATGCAAGAACATTACCTAAACCCTAAACCTAAAACCCTAAACCCTAAAACCTAAACCATGAACCCTAAACCCTACAAATATAAATAAAATGTCGAAAAACAAAAAAGTCGGTAAAACAGTGTACTATAGGCCATAAATACAAGAAAAAAAATGAGGAATATTCTCTACATATGCAAGAACATTACCTAAACCCTAAACCCTATAACCTAAACCATGAACCCTAAACCCTACAAATATAAATAAAATGTCGAAAAACAAAAAAGTCGGTAAAAACCGTGTACTATAGGCCATAAATCCAAGAAAAAAAATGAGGAATATTCCCTACATATGCAAGAACATACCCTAAACCCTAAACCTAAAACCCTAAACCCTAAAACCTTAACCCTAAACCCTATAAATATAAATAAAATGTCGAAAAACAAAAAAATCGGTAAAAACCGTGTACTATAGGCCATAAATCCAAGAAAAAAAAATGAGGAATATTCCCTACATATGCAAGAACATACCCTAAACCCTAAACCTAAAACCCTAAACCCTAAAAACTTAACCCTAAACCGTAAACCCTATAAATATAAATACAATGTCGAAAAACAAAAAAGTCGGTAAAAACCGTGTACTATAGGCCATAAATCCAAGAAAAAAAATGAGGAATATTCCCTACATATGCAAGAACATTACCTAAACCCTAAAACCTTTATCCTCAACCCTAAACCCTATAAATATAAATAAAATGTCGAAAAACAAAAAAATCGGTAAACACCGTGTACTATAGGCCATAAATCCAAGAAAAAAAAATGAGGAATATTCCCTACATATGCAAGAACATACCCTAAACCCTAAACCTAAAACCCTAAACCCTAAAAACTTAACCCTAAACCCTATAAATATAAATAAAATGTCGAAAAACAAAAAAGTCGGTAAAAACCGTGTACTATAGGCCATAAATCCAAGAAAAAAAATGAGGAATATTCCCTACATATGCAAGAACATTACCTAAACCCTAAAACCTTAACCATAAACCCTAAACCCTATAAATATAAATAAAATGTCGAAAAACAAAAAAGTCGGTAAAAACCGTGTACTATAGGCCATAAATCCAAGAAAAAAAATGAGGAATATTCTCTACATATGCAAGAACATTACCTAAACCCTAAACCTAAAACCCTAAACCCTAAAACCTAAACCATGAACCCTAAACCCTACAAATATAAATAAAATGTCGAAAAACAAAAAAGTCGGTAAAACAGTGTACTATATAGGCCATAAATACAAGAAAAAAAATGAGGAATATTCCCTACATATGCAAGAACATTACCTAAACCCTAAACCTAAAACCCTAAACCCTAAAACCTAAACCATGAACCCTAAACCCTACAAATATAAATAAAATGTCGAAAAACAAAAAAGTCGGTAAAAACCGTGTACTATAGGCCATAAATCCAAGAAAAAAAATGAGGAATATTCCCTACATATGCAAGAACATACCCTAAACCCTAAACCTAAAACCCTAAACCCTAAAACCTTAACCCTAAACCCTATAAATATAAATAAAATGTCGAAAAACAAAAAAGTCGGTAAAAACCGTGTACTATAGTCCATAAATCCAAGAAAAAAAATGAGGAATATTCCCTACATATGCAAGAACATTACCTAAACCCTAAACCTAAAACCCTAAACCCTAAAACCTAAACCATGAACCCTAAACCCTACAAATATAAATAAAATGTCGAAAAACAAAAAAGTCGGTAAAACAGTGTACTATAGGCCATAAATACAAGAAAAAAAATGAGGAATATTCTCTACATATGCAAGAACATTACCTAAACCCTAAACCCTATAACCTAAACCATGAACCCTAAACCCTACAAATATAAATAAAATGTCGAAAAACAAAAAAGTCGGTAAAAACCGTGTACTATAGGCCATAAATCCAAGAAAAAAAATGAGGAATATTCCCTACATATGCAAGAACATACCCTAAACCCTAAACCTAAAACCCTAAACCCTAAAACCTTAACCCTAAACCCTATAAATATAAATAAAATGTCGAAAAACAAAAAAAATCGGTAAAAACCGTGTACTATAGGCCATAAATCCAAGAAAAAAAAATGAGGAATATTCCCTACATATGCAAGAACATACCCTAAACCCTAAACCTAAAACCCTAAACCCTAAAAACTTAACCCTAAACCCTAAACCCTATAAATATAAATAAAATGTCGAAAAACAAAAAAGTCGGTAAAAACCGTGTACTATAGGCCATAAATCCAAGAAAAAAAATGAGGAATATTCCCTACATATGCAAGAACATTACCTAAACCCTAAAACCTTTATCCTCAACCCTAAACCCTATAAATATAAATAAAATGTCGAAAAACAAAAAAATCGGTAAACACCGTGTACTATAGGCCATAAATCCAAGAAAAAAAAATGAGGAATATTCCCTACATATGCAAGAACATACCCTAAACCCTAAACCTAAAACCCTAAACCCTAAAAACTTAACCCTAAACCCTATAAATATAAATAAAATGTCGAAAAACAAAAAAGTCGGTAAAAACCGTGTACTATAGGCCATAAATCCAAGAAAAAAAATGAGGAATATTCCCTACATATGCAAGAACATTACCTAAACCCTAAAACCTTAACCATAAACCCTAAACCCTATAAATATAAATAAAATGTCGAAAAACAAAAAAGTCGGTAAAAACCGTGTACTATAGGCCATAAATCCAAGAAAAAAAATGAGGAATATTCTCTACATATGCAAGAACATTACCTAAACCCTAAACCTAAAACCCTAAACCCTATAACCTAAACCATGAACCCTAAACCCTACAAATATAAATAAAATGTCGAAAAACAAAAAAGTCGGTAAAACAGTGTACTATATAGGCCATAAATACAAGAAAAAAAATGAGGAATATTCCCTACATATGCAAGAACATTACCTAAACCCTAAACCTAAAACCCTAAACCCTAAAACCTAAACCATGAACCCTAAACCCTACAAATATAAATAAAATGTCGAAAAACAAAAAAGTCGGTAAAAACCGTGTACTATAGGCCATAAATCCAAGAAAAAAAATGAGGAATATTCCCTACATATGCAAGAACATACCCTAAACCCTAAACCTAAAACCCTAAACCCTAAAACCTTAACCCTAAACCCTATAAATATAAATAAAATGTCGAAAAACAAAAAAGTCGGTAAAAACCGTGTACTATAGTCCATAAATCCAAGAAAAAAAATGAGGAATATTCCCTACATATGCAAGAACATTACCTAAACCCTAAACCTAAAACCCTAAACCCTAAAACCTAAACCATGAACCCTAAACCCTACAAATATAAATAAAATGTCGAAAAACAAAAAAGTCGGTAAAACAGTGTACTATAGGCCATAAATACAAGAAAAAAAATGAGGAATATTCTCTACATATGCAAGAACATTACCTAAACCCTAAACCCTATAACCTAAACCATGAACCCTAAACCCTACAAATATAAATAAAATGTCGAAAAACAAAAAAGTCGGTAAAAACCGTGTACTATAGGCCATAAATCCAAGAAAAAAAATGAGGAATATTCCCTACATATGCAAGAACATACCCTAAACCCTAAACCTAAAACCCTAAACCCTAAAACCTTAACCCTAAACCCTATAAATATAAATAAAATGTCGAAAAACAAAAAAAATCGGTAAAAACCGTGTACTATAGGCCATAAATCCAAGAAAAAAAAATGAGGAATATTCCCTACATATGCAAGAACATACCCTAAACCCTAAACCTAAAACGCTAAACCCTAAAAACTTAACCCTAAACCCTAAACCCTATAAATATAAATAAAATGTCGAAAAACAAAAAAGTCGGTAAAAACCGTGTACTATAGGCCATAAATCCAAGAAAAAAAATGAGGAATATTCCCTACATATGCAAGAACATTACCTAAACCCTAAAACCTTTATCCTCAACCCTAAACCCTATAAATATAAATAAAATGTCGAAAAACAAAAAAATCGGTAAACACCGTGTACTATAGGCCATAAATCCAAGAAAAAAAAATGAGGAATATTCCCTACATATGCAAGAACATACCCTAAACCCTAAACCTAAAACCCTAAACCCTAAAAACTTAACCCTAAACCCTATAAATATAAATAAAATGTCGAAAAACAAAAAAGTCGGTAAAAACCGTGTACTATAGGCCATAAATCCAAGAAAAAAAATGAGGAATATTCCCTACATATGCAAGAACATTACCTAAACCCTAAAACCTTAACCATAAACCCTAAACCCTATAAATATAAATAAAATGTCGAAAAACAAAAAAGTCGGTAAAAACCGTGTACTATAGGCCATAAATCCAAGAAAAAAAATGAGGAATATTCTCTACATATGCAAGAACATTACCTAAACCCTAAACCTAAAACCCTAAACCCTATAACCTAAACCATGAACCCTAAACCCTACAAATATAAATAAAATGTCGAAAAACAAAAAAGTCGGTAAAACAGTGTACTATATAGGCCATAAATACAAGAAAAAAAATGAGGAATATTCCCTACATATGCAAGAACATTACCTAAACCCTAAACCTAAAACCCTAAACCCTAAAACCTAAACCATGAACCCTAAACCCTACAAATATAAATAAAATGTCGAAAAACAAAAAAGTCGGTAAAAACCGTGTACTATAGGCCATAAATCCAAGAAAAAAAATGAGGAATATTCCCTACATATGCAAGAACATACCCTAAACCCTAAACCTAAAACCCTAAACCCTAAAACCTTAACCCTAAACCCTATAAATATAAATAAAATGTCGAAAAACAAAAAAGTCGGTAAAAACCGTGTACTATAGTCCATAAATCCAAGAAAAAAAATGAGGAATATTCCCTACATATGCAAGAACATTACCTAAACCCTAAACCTAAAACCCTAAACCCTAAAACCTAAACCATGAACCCTAAACCCTACAAATATAAATAAAATGTCGAAAAACAAAAAAGTCGGTAAAACAGTGTACTATAGGCCATAAATACAAGAAAAAAAATGAGGAATATTCTCTACATATGCAAGAACATTACCTAAACCCTAAACCCTATAACCTAAACCATGAACCCTAAACCCTACAAATATAAATAAAATGTCGAAAAACAAAAAAGTCGGTAAAAACCGTGTACTATAGGCCATAAATCCAAGAAAAAAAATGAGGAATATTCCCTACATATGCAAGAACATACCCTAAACCCTAAACCTAAAACCCTAAACCCTAAAACCTTAACCCTAAACCCTATAAATATAAATAAAATGTCGAAAAACAAAAAAAATCGGTAAAAACCGTGTACTATAGGCCATAAATCCAAGAAAAAAAAATGAGGAATATTCCCTACATATGCAAGAACATACCCTAAACCCTAAACCTAAAACGCTAAACCCTAAAAACTTAACCCTAAACCCTAAACCCTATAAATATAAATAAAATGTCGAAAAACAAAAAAGTCGGTAAAAACCGTGTACTATAGGCCATAAATCCAAGAAAAAAAATGAGGAATATTCCCTACATATGCAAGAACATTACCTAAACCCTAAAACCTTTATCCTCAACCCTAAACCCTATAAATATAAATAAAATGTCGAAAAACAAAAAAATCGGTAAACACCGTGTACTATAGGCCATAAATCCAAGAAAAAAAAATGAGGAATATTCCCTACATATGCAAGAACATACCCTAAACCCTAAACCTAAAACCCTAAACCCTAAAAACTTAACCCTAAACCCTATAAATATAAATAAAATGTCGAAAAACAAAAAAGTCGGTAAAAACCGTGTACTATAGGCCATAAATCCAAGAAAAAAAATGAGGAATATTCCCTACATATGCAAGAACATTACCTAAACCCTAAAACCTTAACCATAAACCCTAAACCCTATAAATATAAATAAAATGTCGAAAAACAAAAAAGTCGGTAAAAACCGTGTACTATAGGCCATAAATCCAAGAAAAAAAATGAGGAATATTCTCTACATATGCAAGAACATTACCTAAACCCTAAACCTAAAACCCTAAACCCTATAACCTAAACCATGAACCCTAAACCCTACAAATATAAATAAAATGTCGAAAAACAAAAAAGTCGGTAAAACAGTGTACTATAGGCCATAAATACAAGAAAAAAAATGAGGAATATTCCCTACATATGCAAGAACATTACCTAAACCCTAAACCTAAAACCCTAAACCCTAAAACCTAAACCATGAACCCTAAACCCTACAAATATAAATAAAATGTCGAAAAACAAAAAAGTCGGTAAAAACCGTGTACTATAGGCCATAAATCCAAGAAAAAAAATGAGGAATATTCCCTACATATGCAAGAACATACCCTAAACCCTAAACCTAAAACCCTAAACCCTAAAACCTTAACCCTAAACCCTATAAATATAAATAAAATGTCGAAAAACAAAAAAGTCGGTAAAAACCGTGTACTATAGTCCATAAATCCAAGAAAAAAAATGAGGAATATTCCCTACATATGCAAGAACATTACCTAAACCCTAAACCTAAAACCCTAAACCCTAAAACCTAAACCATGAACCCTAAACCCTACAAATATAAATAAAATGTCGAAAAACAAAAAAGTCGGTAAAACAGTGTACTATAGGCCATAAATACAAGAAAAAAAATGAGGAATATTCTCTACATATGCAAGAACATTACCTAAACCCTAAACCCTATAACCTAAACCATGAACCCTAAACCCTACAAATATAAATAAAATGTCGAAAAACAAAAAAGTCGGTAAAAACCGTGTACTATAGGCCATAAATACAAGAAAAAAAATGAGGAATATTCCCTACATATGCAAGAACATACCCTAAACCCTAAACCTAAAACCCTAAACCCTAAAACCTTAACCCTAAACCCTATAAATATAAATAAAATGTCGAAAAACAAAAAAAATCGGTAAAAACCGTGTACTATAGGCCATAAATCCAAGAAAAAAAAATGAGGAATATTCCCTACATATGCAAGAACATACCCTAAACCCTAAACCTAAAACCCTAAACCCTAAAAACTTAACCCTAAACCCTAAACCCTATAAATATAAATAAAATGTCGAAAAACAAAAAAGTCGGTAAAAACCGTGTACTATAGGCCATAAATCCAAGAAAAAAAATGAGGAATATTCCCTACATATGCAAGAACATTACCTAAACCCTAAAACCTTTATCCTCAACCCTAAACCCTATAAATATAAATAAAATGTCGAAAAACAAAAAAATCGGTAAACACCGTGTACTATAGGCCATAAATCCAAGAAAAAAAAATGAGGAATATTCCCTACATATGCAAGAACATACCCTAAACCCTAAACCTAAAACCCTAAACCCTAAAAACTTAACCCTAAACCCTATAAATATAAATAAAATGTCGAAAAACAAAAAAGTCGGTAAAAACCGTGTACTATAGGCCATAAATCCAAGAAAAAAAATGAGGAATATTCCCTACATATGCAAGAACATTACCTAAACCCTAAAACCTTAACCATAAACCCTAAACCCTATAAATATAAATAAAATGTCGAAAAACAAAAAAGTCGGTAAAAACCGTGTACTATAGGCCATAAATCCAAGAAAAAAAATGAGGAATATTCTCTACATATGCAAGAACATTACCTAAACCCTAAACCTAAAACCCTAAACCCTATAACCTAAACCATGAACCCTAAACCCTACAAATATAAATAAAATGTCGAAAAACAAAAAAGTCGGTAAAACAGTGTACTATAGGCCATAAATACAAGAAAAAAAATGAGGAATATTCCCTACATATGCAAGAACATTACCTAAACCCTAAACCTAAAACCCTAAACCCTAAAACCTAAACCATGAACCCTAAACCCTACAAATATAAATAAAATGTCGAAAAACAAAAAAGTCGGTAAAAACCGTGTACTATAGGCCATAAATCCAAGAAAAAAAATGAGGAATATTCCCTACATATGCAAGAACATACCCTAAACCCTAAACCTAAAACCCTAAACCCTAAAACCTTAACCCTAAACCCTATAAATATAAATAAAATGTCGAAAAACAAAAAAGTCGGTAAAAACCGTGTACTATAGTCCATAAATCCAAGAAAAAAAATGAGGAATATTCCCTACATATGCAAGAACATTACCTAAACCCTAAACCTAAAACCCTAAACCCTAAAACCTAAACCATGAACCCTAAACCCTACAAATATAAATAAAATGTCGAAAAACAAAAAAGTCGGTAAAACAGTGTATTATAGGCCATAAATACAAGAAAAAAAATGAGGAATATTCTCTACATATGCAAGAACATTACCTAAACCCTAAACCCTAAAACCTAAACCATGAACCCTAAACCCTACAAATATAAATAAAATGTCGAAAAACAAAAAAGTCGGTAAAACAGTGTACTATAGGCCATAAATACAAGAAAAAAAATGAGGAATATTCTCTACATATGCAAGAACATTACCTAAACCCTAAACCCTATAACCTAAACCATGAACCCTAAACCCTACAAATATAAATAAAATGTCGAAAAACAAAAAAGTCGGTAAAAACCGTGTACTATAGGCCATAAATCCAAGAAAAAAAATGAGGAATATTCCCTACATATGCAAGAACATACCCTAAACCCTAAACCTAAAACCCTAAACCCTAAAACCTTAACCCTAAACCCTATAAATATAAATAAAATGTCGAAAAACAAAAAAATCGGTAAAAACCGTGTACTATAGGCCATAAATCCAAGAAAAAAAAATGAGGAATATTCCCTACATATGCAAGAACATACCCTAAACCCTAAACCTAAAACCCTAAACCCTAAAAACTTAACCCTAAACCCTAAACCCTATAAATATAAATAAAATGTCGAAAAACAAAAAAGTCGGTAAAAACCGTGTACTATAGGCCATAAATCCAAGAAAAAAAATGAGGAATATTCCCTACATATGCAAGAACATTACCTAAACCCTAAAACCTTTATCCTCAACCCTAAACCCTATAAATATAAATAAAATGTCGAAAAACAAAAAAATCGGTAAACACCGTGTACTATAGGCCATAAATCCAAGAAAAAAAAATGAGGAATATTCCCTACATATGCAAGAACATACCCTAAACCCTAAACCTAAAACCCTAAACCCTAAAAACTTAACCCTAAACCCTATAAATATAAATAAAATGTCGAAAAACAAAAAAGTCGGTAAAAACCGTGTACTATAGGCCATAAATCCAAGAAAAAAAATGAGGAATATTCCCTACATATGCAAGAACATTACCTAAACCCTAAAAACTTAACCCTAAACCCTAAGCCCTATAAATATAAATAAAATGTCGAAAAACAAAAAAGTCGGTAAAAACCGTGTACTATAGGCCATAAATCCAAGAAAAAAAATGAGGAATATTCCCTACATATGCAAGCACATTACCTAAACCCTAAACCTAAAACCCTAAACCCTATAACCTAAACCATGAACCCTAAACCCTACAAATATAAATAAAATGTCAAAAAACAAAAAAGTCGGTAAAACAGTGTACTATAGGCCATAAATACAAGAAAAAAAATGAGGAATATTCCCTACATATGCAAGAACATTACCTAAACCCTAAACCTAAAACCCTAAATCCTAAAACCTAAACCATGAACCCTAAACCCTACAAATATAAATAAAATGTCGAAAAACAAAAAAGTCGGTAAAAACCGTGTACTATAGGCCATAAATGCAAGAAAAAAATGAGGAATATTCCCTACATATGCAAGAACATACCCTAAACCCTAAACCTAAAACCCTAAACCCTATAACCTAAACCATGAACCCTAAACCCTACAAATATAAATAAAATGTCGAAAAACAAAAAAGTCGGTAAAACAGTGTACTATAGGCCATAAATACAAGAAAAAAAATGAGGAATATTCCCTACATATGCAAGAACATTACCTAAACCCTAAACCTAAAACCCTAAACCCTAAAACCTAAACCATGAACCCTAAACCCTACAAATATAAATAAAATGTCGAAAAACAAAAAAGTCGGTAAAAACCGTGTACTATAGGCCATAAATCCAAGAAAAAAAATGAGGAATATTCCCTACATATGCAAGAACATACCCTAAACCCTAAACCTAAAACCCTAAACCCTAAAAACTTAACCCTAAACCCTATAAATATAAATAAAATGTCGAAAAACAAAAAAGTCGGTAAAAACCGTGTACTATAGGCCATAAATCCAAGAAAAAAAATGAGGAATATTCCCTACATATGCAAGAACATTACCTAAACCCTAAAACCTTAACCATAAACCCTAAACCCTATAAATATAAATAAAATGTCGAAAAACAAAAAAGTCGGTAAAAACCGTGTACTATAGGCCATAAATCCAAGAAAAAAAATGAGGAATATTCTCTACATATGCAAGAACATTACCTAAACCCTAAACCTAAAACCCTAAACCCTATAACCTAAACCATGAACCCTAAACCCTACAAATATAAATAAAATGTCGAAAAACAAAAAAGTCGGTAAAACAGTGTACTATAGGCCATAAATACAAGAAAAAAAATGAGGAATATTCCCTACATATGCAAGAACATTACCTAAACCCTAAACCTAAAACCCTAAACCCTAAAACCTAAACCATGAACCCTAAACCCTACAAATATAAATAAAATGTCGAAAAACAAAAAAGTCGGTAAAAACCGTGTACTATAGGCCATAAATCCAAGAAAAAAAATGAGGAATATTCCCTACATATGCAAGAACATACCCTAAACCCTAAACCTAAAACCCTAAACCCTAAAACCTTAACCCTAAACCCTATAAATATAAATAAAATGTCGAAAAACAAAAAAGTCGGTAAAAACCGTGTACTATAGTCCATAAATCCAAGAAAAAAAATGAGGAATATTCCCTACATATGCAAGAACATTACCTAAACCCTAAACCTAAAACCCTAAACCCTAAAACCTAAACCATGAACCCTAAACCCTACAAATATAAATAAAATGTCGAAAAACAAAAAAGTCGGTAAAACAGTGTACTATAGGCCATAAATACAAGAAAAAAAATGAGGAATATTCTCTACATATGCAAGAACATTACCTAAACCCTAAACCCTATAACCTAAACCATGAACCCTAAACCCTACAAATATAAATAAAATGTCGAAAAACAAAAAAGTCGGTAAAAACCGTGTACTATAGGCCATAAATCCAAGAAAAAAAATGAGGAATATTCCCTACATATGCAAGAACATACCCTAAACCCTAAACCTAAAACCCTAAACCCTAAAACCTTAACCCTAAACCCTATAAATATAAATAAAATGTCGAAAAACAAAAAAATCGGTAAAAACCGTGTACTATAGGCCATAAATCCAAGAAAAAAAAATGAGGAATATTCCCTACATATGCAAGAACATACCCTAAACCCTAAACCTAAAACCCTAAACCCTAAAAACTTAACCCTAAACCCTAAACCCTATAAATATAAATAAAATGTCGAAAAACAAAAAAGTCGGTAAAAACCGTGTACTATAGGCCATAAATCCAAGAAAAAAAATGAGGAATATTCCCTACAATGCAAGAACATTACCTAAACCCTAAAACCTTTATCCTCAACCCTAAACCCTATAAATATAAATAAAATGTCGAAAAACAAAAAAATCGGTAAACACCGTGTACTATAGGCCATAAATCCAAGAAAAAAAAATGAGGAATATTCCCTACATATGCAAGAACATACCCTAAACCCTAAACCTAAAACCCTAAACCCTAAAAACTTAACCCTAAACCCTATAAATATAAATAAAATGTCGAAAAACAAAAAAGTCGGTAAAAACCGTGTACTATAGGCCATAAATCCAAGAAAAAAAATGAGGAATATTCCCTACATATGCAAGAACATTACCTAAACCCTAAAACCTTAACCATAAACCCTAAACCCTATAAATATAAATAAAATGTCGAAAAACAAAAAAGTCGGTAAAAACCGTGTACTATAGGCCATAAATCCAAGAAAAAAAATGAGGAATATTCTCTACATATGCAAGAACATTACCTAAACCCTAAACCTAAAACCCTAAACCCTATAACCTAAACCATGAACCCTAAACCCTACAAATATAAATAAAATGTCGAAAAACAAAAAAGTCGGTAAAAACCGTGTACTATAGGCCATAAATCCAAGAAAAAAAATGAGGAATATTCCCTACATATGCAAGAACATACCCTAAACCCTAAACCTAAAACCCTAAACCCTAAAACCTTAACCCTAAACCCTATAAATATAAATAAAATGTCGAAAAACAAAAAAGTCGGTAAAAACCGTGTACTATAGGCCATAAATCCAAGAAAAAAAATGAGGAATATTCCCTACATATGCAAGAACATTACCTAAACCCTAAAACCTTAACCATAAACCCTAAACCCTATAAATATAAATAAAATGTCGAAAAACAAAAAAGTCGGTAAAAACCGTGTACTATAGGCCATAAATCCAAGAAAAAAAATGAGGAATATTCTCTACATATGCAAGAACATTACCTAAACCCTAAACCTAAAACCCTAAACCCTATAACCTAAACCATGAACCCTAAACCCTACAAATATAAATAAAATGTCGAAAAACAAAAAAGTCGGTAAAACAGTGTACTATAGGCCATAAATACAAGAAAAAAAATGAGGAATATTCCCTACATATGCAAGAACATTACCTAAACCCTAAACCTAAAACCCTAAACCCTAAAACCTAAACCATGAACCCTAAACCCTACAAATATAAATAAAATGTCGAAAAACAAAAAAGTCGGTAAAAACCGTGTACTATAGGCCATAAATCCAAGAAAAAAAATGAGGAATATTCCCTACATATGCAAGAACATACCCTAAACCCTAAACCTAAAACCCTAAACCCTAAAACCTTAACCCTAAACCCTATAAATATAAATAAAATGTCGAAAAACAAAAAAGTCGGTAAAAACCGTGTACTATAGTCCATAAATCCAAGAAAAAAAATGAGGAATATTCCCTACATATGCAAGAACATTACCTAAACCCTAAAACCTTAACCATAAACCCTAAACCCTATAAATATAAATAAAATGTCGAAAAACAAAAAAGTCGGTAAAAACCGTGTACTATAGTCCATAAATCCAAGAAAAAAAATGAGGAATATTCCCTACATATGCAAGAACATTACCTAAACCCTAAACCTAAAACCCTAAACCCTAAAACCTAAACCATGAACCCTAAACCCTACAAATATAAATAAAATGTCGAAAAACAAAAAAGTCGGTAAAACAGTGTATTATAGGCCATAAATACAAGAAAAAAAATGAGGAATATTCTCTACATATGCAAGAACATTACCTAAACCCTAAACCCTAAAACCTAAACCATGAACCCTAAACCCTACAAATATAAATAAAATGTCGAAAAACAAAAAAGTCGGTAAAACAGTGTACTATAGGCCATAAATACAAGAAAAAAAATGAGGAATATTCTCTACATATGCAAGAACATTACCTAAACCCTAAACCCTATAACCTAAACCATGAACCCTAAACCCTACAAATATAAATAAAATGTCGAAAAACAAAAAAGTCGGTAAAAACCGTGTACTATAGGCCATAAATCCAAGAAAAAAAATGAGGAATATTCCCTACATATGCAAGAACATACCCTAAACCCTAAACCTAAAACCCTAAACCCTAAAACCTTAACCCTAAACCCTATAAATATAAATAAAATGTCGAAAAACAAAAAAATCGGTAAAAACCGTGTACTATAGGCCATAAATCCAAGAAAAAAAAATGAGGAATATTCCCTACATATGCAAGAACATACCATAAACCCTAAACCTAAAACCCTAAACCCTAAAAACTTAACCCTAAACCCTAAACCCTATAAATATAAATAAAATGTCGAAAAACAAAAAAGTCGGTAAAAACCGTGTACTATAGGCCATAAATCCAAGAAAAAAAATGAGGAATATTCCCTACATATGCAAGAACATTACCTAAACCCTAAAACCTTTATCCTCAACCCTAAACCCTATAAATATAAATAAAATGTCGAAAAACAAAAAAATCGGTAAACACCGTGTACTATAGGCCATAAATCCAAGAAAAAAAAATGAGGAATATTCCCTACATATGCAAGAACATACCCTAAACCCTAAACCTAAAACCCTAAACCCTAAAAACTTAACCCTAAACCCTATAAATATAAATAAAATGTCGAAAAACAAAAAAGTCGGTAAAAACCGTGTACTATAGGCCATAAATCCAAGAAAAAAAATGAGGAATATTCCCTACATATGCAAGAACATTACCTAAACCCTAAAACCTTAACCATAAACCCTAAACCCTATAAATATAAATAAAATGTCGAAAAACAAAAAAGTCGGTAAAAACCGTGTACTATAGTCCATAAATCCAAGAAAAAAAATGAGGAATATTCCCTACATATGCAAGAACATTACCTAAACCCTAAACCTAAAACCCTAAACCCTAAAACCTAAACCATGAACCCTAAACCCTACAAATATAAATAAAATGTCGAAAAACAAAAAAGTCGGTAAAACAGTGTACTATAGGCCATAAATACAAGAAAAAAAATGAGGAATATTCTCTACATATGCAAGAACATTACCTAAACCCTAAACCCTATAACCTAAACCATGAACCCTAAACCCTACAAATATAAATAAAATGTCGAAAAACAAAAAAGTCGGTAAAAACCGTGTACTATAGGCCATAAATCCAAGAAAAAAAATGAGGAATATTCCCTACATATGCAAGAACATACCCTAAACCCTAAACCTAAAACCCTAAACCCTAAAACCTTAACCCTAAACCCTATAAATATAAATAAAATGTCGAAAAACAAAAAAATCGGTAAAAACCGTGTACTATAGGCCATAAATCCAAGAAAAAAAAATGAGGAATATTCCCTACATATGCAACAACATACCCTAAACACTAAACCTAAAACCCTAAACCCTAAAAACTTAACCCTAAACCCTAAACCCTATAAATATAAATAAAATGTCGAAAAACAAAAAAGTCGGTAAAAACCGTGTACTATAGGCCATAAATCCAAGAAAAAAAATGAGGAATATTCCCTACATATGCAAGAACATTACCTAAACCCTAAAACCTTTATCCTCAACCCTAAACCCTATAAATATAAATAAAATGTCGAAAAACAAAAAAATCGGTAAACACCGTGTACTATAGGCCATAAATCCAAGAAAAAAAAATGAGGAATATTCCCTACATATGCAAGAACATACCCTAAACCCTAAACCTAAAACCCTAAACCCTAAAAACTTAACCCTAAACCCTATAAATATAAATAAAATGTCGAAAAACAAAAAAGTCGGTAAAAACCGTGTACTATAGGCCATAAATCCAAGAAAAAAAATGAGGAATATTCCCTACATATGCAAGAACATTACCTAAACCCTAAAACCTTAACCATAAACCCTAAACCCTATAAATATAAATAAAATGTCGAAAAACAAAAAAGTCGGTAAAAACCGTGTACTATAGGCCATAAATCCAAGAAAAAAAATGAGGAATATTCTCTACATATGCAAGAACATTACCTAAACCCTAAACCTAAAACCCTAAACCCTATAACCTAAACCATGAACCCTAAACCCTACAAATATAAATAAAATGTCGAAAAACAAAAAAGTCGGTAAAAACCGTGTACTATAGGCCATAAATCCAAGAAAAAAAATGAGGAATATTCCCTACATATGCAAGAACATACCCTAAACCCTAAACCTAAAACCCTAAACCCTAAAACCTTAACCCTAAACCCTATAAATATAAATAAAATGTCGAAAAACAAAAAAGTCGGTAAAAACCGTGTACTATAGGCCATAAATCCAAGAAAAAAAATGAGGAATATTCCCTACATATGCAAGAACATTACCTAAACCCTAAAACCTTAACCATAAACCCTAAACCCTATAAATATAAATAAAATGTCGAAAAACAAAAAAGTCGGTAAAAACCGTGTACTATAGGCCATAAATCCAAGAAAAAAAATGAGGAATATTCTCTACATATGCAAGAACATTACCTAAACCCTAAACCTAAAACCCTAAACCCTATAACCTAAACCATGAACCCTAAACCCTACAAATATAAATAAAATGTCGAAAAACAAAAAAGTCGGTAAAACAGTGTACTATAGGCCATAAATACAAGAAAAAAAATGAGGAATATTCCCTACATATGCAAGAACATTACCTAAACCCTAAACCTAAAACCCTAAACCCTAAAACCTAAACCATGAACCCTAAACCCTACAAATATAAATAAAATGTCGAAAAACAAAAAAGTCGGTAAAAACCGTGTACTATAGGCCATAAATCCAAGAAAAAAAATGAGGAATATTCCCTACATATGCAAGAACATACCCTAAACCCTAAACCTAAAACCCTAAACCCTAAAACCTTAACCCTAAACCCTATAAATATAAATAAAATGTCGAAAAACAAAAAAGTCGGTAAAAACCGTGTACTATAGTCCATAAATCCAAGAAAAAAAATGAGGAATATTCCCTACATATGCAAGAACATTACCTAAACCCTAAAACCTTAACCATAAACCCTAAACCCTATAAATATAAATAAAATGTCGAAAAACAAAAAAGTCGGTAAAAACCGTGTACTATAGTCCATAAATCCAAGAAAAAAAATGAGGAATATTCCCTACATATGCAAGAACATTACCTAAACCCTAAACCTAAAACCCTAAACCCTAAAACCTAAACCATGAACCCTAAACCCTACAAATATAAATAAAATGTCGAAAAACAAAAAAGTCGGTAAAACAGTGTATTATAGGCCATAAATACAAGAAAAAAAATGAGGAATATTCTCTACATATGCAAGAACATTACCTAAACCCTAAACCCTAAAACCTAAACCATGAACCCTAAACCCTACAAATATAAATAAAATGTCGAAAAACAAAAAAGTCGGTAAAACAGTGTACTATAGGCCATAAATACAAGAAAAAAAATGAGGAATATTCTCTACATATGCAAGAACATTACCTAAACCCTAAACCCTATAACCTAAACCATGAACCCTAAACCCTACAAATATAAATAAAATGTCGAAAAACAAAAAAGTCGGTAAAAACCGTGTACTATAGGCCATAAATCCAAGAAAAAAAATGAGGAATATTCCCTACATATGCAAGAACATACCCTAAACCCTAAACCTAAAACCCTAAACCCT
Source organism: Primula vulgaris (assembly GCA_963920805.1). Taxonomy (NCBI): domain Eukaryota; kingdom Viridiplantae; phylum Streptophyta; class Magnoliopsida; order Ericales; family Primulaceae; genus Primula; species Primula vulgaris. The sequence goes on from CAWUCN010000010.1 coordinate 32,237, forward strand.
AAAACCTTAACCCTAAACCCTATAAATATAAATAAAATGTCGAAAAACAAAAAAATCGGTAAAAACCGTGTACTATAGGCCATAAATCCAAGAAAAAAAAATGAGGAATATTCCCTACATATGCAAGAACATACCCTAAACCCTAAACCTAAAACCCTAAACCCTAAAAACTTAACCCTAAACCCTAAACCCTATAAATATAAATAAAATGTCGAAAAACAAAAAAGTCGGTAAAAACCGTGTACTATAGGCCATAAATCCAAGAAAAAAAATGAGGAATATTCCCTACATATGCAAGAACATTACCTAAACCCTAAAACCTTTATCCTCAACCCTAAACCCTATAAATATAAATAAAATGTCGAAAAACAAAAAAATCGGTAAACACCGTGTACTATAGGCCATAAATCCAAGAAAAAAAAATGAGGAATATTCCCTACATATGCAAGAACATACCCTAAACCCTAAACCTAAAACCCTAAACCCTAAAAACTTAACCCTAAACCCTATAAATATAAATAAAATGTCGAAAAACAAAAAAGTCGGTAAAAACCGTGTACTATAGGCCATAAATCCAAGAAAAAAAATGAGGAATATTCCCTACATATGCAAGAACATTACCTAAACCCTAAAACCTTAACCATAAACCCTAAACCCTATAAATATAAATAAAATGTCGAAAAACAAAAAAGTCGGTAAAAACCGTGTACTATAGGCCATAAATCCAAGAAAAAAAATGAGGAATATTCTCTACATATGCAAGAACATTACCTAAACCCTAAACCTAAAACCCTAAACCCTATAACCTAAACCATGAACCCTAAACCCTAAAAATATAAATAAAATGTCGAAAAACAAAAAAGTCGGTAAAACAGTGTACTATAGGCCATAAATACAAGAAAAAAAATGAGGAATATTCCCTACATATGCAAGAACATTACCTAAACCCTAAACCTAAAACCCTAAACCCTAAAACCTAAACCATGAACCCTAAACCCTACAAATATAAATAAAATGTCGAAAAACAAAAAAGTCGGTAAAAACCGTGTACTATAGGCCATAAATCCAAGAAAAAAAATGAGGAATATTCCCTACATATGCAAGAACATACCCTAAACCCTAAACCTAAAACCCTAAACCCTAAAACCTTAACCCTAAACCCTATAAATATAAATAAAATGTCGAAAAACAAAAAAGTCGGTAAAAACCGTGTACTATAGTCCATAAATCCAAGAAAAAAAATGAGGAATATTCCCTACATATGCAAGAACATTACCTAAACCCTAAACCTAAAACCCTAAACCCTAAAACCTAAACCATGAACCCTAAACCCTACAAATATAAATAAAATGTCGAAAAACAAAAAAGTCGGTAAAACAGTGTATTATAGGCCATAAATACAAGAAAAAAAATGAGGAATATTCTCTACATATGCAAGAACATTACCTAAACCCTAAACCCTATAACCTAAACCATGAACCCTAAACCCTACAAATATAAATAAAATGTCGAAAAACAAAAAAGTCGGTAAAAACCGTGTACTATAGGCCATAAATCCAAGAAAAAAAATGAGGAATATTCCCTACATATGCAAGAACATACCCTAAACCCTAAACCTAAAACCCTAAACCCTAAAACCTTAACCCTAAACCCTATAAATATAAATAAAATGTCGAAAAACAAAAAAATCGGTAAAAACCGTGTACTATAGGCCATAAATCCAAGAAAAAAAAATGAGGAATATTCCCTACATATGCAAGAACATACCCTAAACCCTAAACCTAAAACCCTAAACCCTAAACCCTAAAAACTTAACCCTAAACCCTAAACCCTATAAATATAAATAAAATGTCGAAAAACAAAAAAGTCGGTAAAAACCGTGTACTATAGGCCATAAATCCAAGAAAAAAAATGAGGAATATTCCCTACATATGCAAGAACATACCCTAAACCCTAAAACCTTTATCCTCAACCCTAAACCCTATAAATATAAATAAAATGTCGAAAAACAAAAAAATCGGTAAACACCGTGTACTATAGGCCATAAATCCAAGAAAAAAAAATGAGGAATATTCCCTACATATGCAAGAACATTACCTAAACCCTAAAACCTTAACCATAAACCCTAAACCCTATAAATATAAATAAAATGTCGAAAAACAAAAAAGTCGGTAAAAACCGTGTACTATAGGCCATAAATCCAAGAAAAAAAATGAGGAATATTCCCTACATATGCAAGAACATTACCTAAACCCTAAAACCTTTATCCTCAACCCTAAACCCTATAAATATAAATAAAATGTCGAAAAACAAAAAAATCGGTAAACACCGTGTACTATAGGCCATAAATCCAAGAAAAAAAAATGAGGAATATTCCCTACATATGCAAGAACATACCCTAAACCCTAAACCTAAAACCCTAAACCCTAAAAACTTAACCCTAAACCCTATAAATATAAATAAAATGTCGAAAAACAAAAAAGTCGGTAAAAACCGTGTACTATAGGCCATAAATCCAAGAAAAAAAATGAGGAATATTCCCTACATATGCAAGAACATTACCTAAACCCTAAAACCTTAACCATAAACCCTAAGCCCTATAAATATAAATAAAATGTCGAAAAACAAAAAAGTCGGTAAAAACCGTGTACTATAGGCCATAAATCCAAGAAAAAAAATGAGGAATATTCCCTACATATGCAAGCACATTACCTAAACCCTAAACCTAAAACCCTAAACCCTATAACCTAAACCATGAACCCTAAACCCTACAAATATAAATAAAATGTCAAAAAACAAAAAAGTCGGTAAAACAGTGTACTATAGGCCATAAATACAAGAAAAAAAATGAGGAATATTCCCTACATATGCAAGAACATTACCTAAACCCTAAACCTAAAACCCTAAATCCTAAAACCTAAACCATGAACCCTAAACCCTACAAATATAAATAAAATGTCGAAAAACAAAAAGTCGGTAAAAACCGTGTACTATAGGTCATAAATCCAAGAAAAAAAATGAGGAATATTCCCTACATATGCAAGAACATACCCTAAACCCTAAACCTAAAACCCTAAACCCTAAAACCTTAACCCTAAAACCTAAACCCTATAAATATAAATAAAATGTCGAAAAACAAAAAAGTCGGTAAAAACCGTGTACTATAGGCCATAAATCCAAGAAAAAAAATGAGGAATATTCCCTACATATCCAAGAACATTACCTAAACCCTAAACCTAAAACCCTAAACCCTAAAACCTAAACCATGAACCCTAAACCCTACAAATATAAATAAAATGGCGAAAAACAAAAAAGTCGGTAAAACAGTGTACTATAGGCCATAAATACAAGAAAAAAAATGAGGAATATTCCCTACATGTGGAAGAACATTACCTAAACCCTAAACCTAAAACCCTAAACCCTAAAACCTAAACCATGAACCCTAAACCCTACAAATATAAATAAAATGTCGAAAAACAAAAAAGTCGGTAAAAACCGTGTACTATAGGCCATAAATCCAAGAAAAAAAATGAGGAATATTCCCTACATATGCAAGAACATACCCTAAACCCTAAACCTAAAACCCTAAACCCTAAAAACTTAACCCTAAACCCTAAACCCTATAAATATAAATAAAATGTCGAAAAACAAAAAAGTCGGTAAAAACCGTGTACTATAGGCCATAAATCCAAGAAAAAAAATGAGGAATATTCCCTACATATGCAAGCACATTACCTAAACCCTAAACCTAAAACCCTAAATCCTATAACCTAAACCATGAACCCTAAACCCTACAAATATAAATAAAATGTCAAAAAACAAAAAAGTCGGTAAAACAGTGTACTATAGGCCATAAATACAAGAAAAAAAATGAGGAATATTCCCTACATATGCAGGAACATTACCTAAACCCTAAACCTAAAACCCTAAATCCTAAAACCTAAACCATGAACCCTAAACCCTACAAATATAAATAAAATGTCGAAAAACAAAAAGTCGGTAAAAACCGTGTACTATAGGTCATAAATCCAAGAAAAAAAATGAGGAATATTCCCTACATATGCAAGAACATACCCTAAACCCTAAACCCTAAACCCTAAAACCTTAACCCTAAAACCTAAACCCTATAAATATAAATAAAATGTCAAAAAACAAAAAAGTCGGTAAAAACCGTGTACTATAGGCCATAAATCCAAGAAAAAAAATGAGGAATATTCCCTACATATCCAAGAACATACCCTAAACCCTAAACCTAAAACCCTAAACCCTAAAACCTTAACCCTAAACCCTATAAATATAAATAAAATGTCGAAAAACAAAAAAGTCGGTAAAAACCGTGTACTATAGGCCATAAATCCAAGAAAAAAAATGAGGAATATTCCCTACATATGCAAGAACATTACCTAAACCCTAAAACCTTAACCATAAACCCTAAGCCCTATAAATATAAATAAAATGTCGAAAAACAAAAAAGTCGGTAAAAACCGTGTACTATAGGCCATAAATCCAAGAAAAAAAATGAGGAATATTCCCTACATATGCAAGCACATTACCTAAACCCTAAACCTAAAACCCTAAACCCTATAACCTAAACCATGAACCCTAAACCCTACAAATATAAATAAAATGTCAAAAAACAAAAAAGTCGGTAAAACAGTGTACTATAGGCCATAAATACAAGAAAAAAAATGAGGAATATTCCCTACATATGCAAGAACATTACCTAAACCCTAAACCTAAAACCCTAAATCCTAAAACCTAAACCATGAACCCTAAACCCTACAAATATAAATAAAATGTCGAAAAACAAAAAGTCGGTAAAAACCGTGTACTATAGGTCATAAATCCAAGAAAAAAAATGAGGAATATTCCCTACATATGCAAGAACATACCCTAAACCCTAAACCTAAAACCCTAAACCCTAAAACCTTAACCCTAAAACCTAAACCCTATAAATATAAATAAAATGTCGAAAAACAAAAAAGTCGGTAAAAACCGTGTACTATAGGCCATAAATCCAAGAAAAAAAATGAGGAATATTCCCTACATATCCAAGAACATTACCTAAACCCTAAACCTAAAACCCTAAACCCTAAAACCTAAACCATGAACCCTAAACCCTACAAATATAAATAAAATGGCGAAAAACAAAAAAGTCGGTAAAACAGTGTACTATAGGCCATAAATACAAGAAAAAAAATGAGGAATATTCCCTACATGTGGAAGAACATTACCTAAACCCTAAACCTAAAACCCTAAACCCTAAAACCTAAACCATGAACCCTAAACCCTACAAATATAAATAAAATGTCGAAAAACAAAAAAGTCGGTAAAAACCGTGTACTATAGGCCATAAATCCAAGAAAAAAAATGAGGAATATTCCCTACATATGCAAGAACATACCCTAAACCCTAAACCTAAAACCCTAAACCCTAAAAACTTAACCCTAAACCCTAAACCCTATAAATATAAATAAAATGTCGAAAAACAAAAAAGTCGGTAAAAACCGTGTACTATAGGCCATAAATCCAAGAAAAAAAATGAGGAATATTCCCTACATATGCAAGCACATTACCTAAACCCTAAACCTAAAACCCTAAATCCTATAACCTAAACCATGAACCCTAAACCCTACAAATATAAATAAAATGTCAAAAAACAAAAAAGTCGGTAAAACAGTGTACTATAGGCCATAAATACAAGAAAAAAAATGAGGAATATTCCCTACATATGCAGGAACATTACCTAAACCCTAAACCTAAAACCCTAAATCCTAAAACCTAAACCATGAACCCTAAACCCTACAAATATAAATAAAATGTCGAAAAACAAAAAGTCGGTAAAAACCGTGTACTATAGGTCATAAATCCAAGAAAAAAAATGAGGAATATTCCCTACATATGCAAGAACATACCCTAAACCCTAAACCCTAAACCCTAAAACCTTAACCCTAAAACCTAAACCCTATAAATATAAATAAAATGTCAAAAAACAAAAAAGTCGGTAAAAACCGTGTACTATAGGCCATAAATCCAAGAAAAAAAATGAGGAATATTCCCTACATATCCAAGAACATACCCTAAACCCTAAACCTAAAACCCTAAACCCTAAAACCTTAACCCTAAAACCTAAACCCTATAAATATAAATAAAATGTCGAAAAACAAAAAAGTCGGTAAAAACCGTGTACTATAGGCCATAAATCCAAGAAAAAAAATGAGGAATATTCCCTACATATCCAAGAACATTACCTAAACCCTAAACCTAAAACCCTAAACCCTAAAACCTAAACCATGAACCCTAAACCCTACAAATATAAATAAAATGGCGAAAAACAAAAAAGTCGGTAAAACAGTGTACTATACGCCATAAATACAAGAAAAAAAATGAGGAATATTCCCTACATGTGGAAGAACATTACCTAAACCCTAAACCTAAAACCCTAAACCCTAAAACCTAAACCATGAACCCTAAACCCTACAAATATAAATAAAATGTCGAAAAACAAAAAAGTCGGTAAAAACCGTGTACTATAGGCCATAAATCCAAGAAAAAAAATGAGGAATATTCCCTACATATGCAAGAACATACCCTAAACCCTAAACCTAAAACCCTAAACCCTAAAAACTTAACCCTAAACACTAAACCCTATAAATATAAATAAAATGTCGAAAAACAAAAAAGTCGGTAAAAACCGTGTACTATAGGCCATAAATCCAAGAAAAAAAATGAGGAATATTCCCTACATATGCAAGCACATTACCTAAACCCTAAACCTAAAACCCTAAACCCTATAACCTAAACCATGAACCCTAAACCCTACAAATATAAATAAAATGTCAAAAAACAAAAAAGTCGGTAAAACAGTGTACTATAGGCCATAAATACAAGAAAAAAAATGAGGAATATTCTCTACATGTGGAAGAACATTACCTAAACCCTAAACCTAAAACCCTAAACCCTAAAACCTAAACCATGAACCCTAAACCCTACAAATATAAATAAAATGTCGAAAAACAAAAAAGTCGGTAAAAACCGTGTACTATAGGCCATAAATCCAAGAAAAAAAATGAGGAATATTCCCTACATATGCAAGAACATACCCTAAACCCTAAACCTAAAACCCTAAACCCTAAAAACTTAACCCTAAACCCTAAACCCTATAAATATAAATAAAATGTCGAAAAACAAAAAAGTCGGTAAAAACCGTGTACTATAGGCCATAAATCCAAGAAAAAAAATGAGGAATATTCCCTACATATGCAAGCACATTACCTAAACCCTAAACCTAAAACCCTAAATCCTATAACCTAAACCATGAACCCTAAACCCTACAAATATAAATAAAATGTCAAAAAACAAAAAAGTCGGTAAAACAGTGTACTATAGGCCATAAATACAAGAAAAAAAATGAGGAATATTCCCTACATATGCAGGAACATTACCTAAACCCTAAACCTAAAACCCTAAATCCTAAAACCTAAACCATGAACCCTAAACCCTACAAATATAAATAAAATGTCGAAAAACAAAAAGTCGGTAAAAACCGTGTACTATAGGTCATAAATCCAAGAAAAAAAATGAGGAATATTCCCTACATATGCAAGAACATACCCTAAACCCTAAACCCTAAACCCTAAAACCTTAACCCTAAAACCTAAACCCTATAAATATAAATAAAATGTCAAAAAACAAAAAAGTCGGTAAAAACCGTGTACTATAGGCCATAAATCCAAGAAAAAAAATGAGGAATATTCCCTACATATCCAAGAACATACCCTAAACCCTAAACCTAAAACCCTAAACCCTAAAACCTTAACCCTAAAACCTAAACCCTATAAATATAAATAAAATGTCGAAAAACAAAAAAGTCGGTAAAAACCGTGTACTATAGGCCATAAATCCAAGAAAAAAAATGAGGAATATTCCCTACATATCCAAGAACATTACCTAAACCCTAAACCTAAAACCCTAAACCCTAAAACCTAAACCATGAACCCTAAACCCTACAAATATAAATAAAATGGCGAAAAACAAAAAAGTCGGTAAAACAGTGTACTATACGCCATAAATACAAGAAAAAAAATGAGGAATATTCCCTACATGTGGAAGAACATTACCTAAACCCTAAACCTAAAACCCTAAACCCTAAAACCTAAACCATGAACCCTAAACCCTACAAATATAAATAAAATGTCGAAAAACAAAAAAGTCGGTAAAAACCGTGTACTATAGGCCATAAATCCAAGAAAAAAAATGAGGAATATTCCCTACATATGCAAGAACATACCCTAAACCCTAAACCTAAAACCCTAAACCCTAAAAACTTAACCCTAAACACTAAACCCTATAAATATAAATAAAATGTCGAAAAACAAAAAAGTCGGTAAAAACCGTGTACTATAGGCCATAAATCCAAGAAAAAAAATGAGGAATATTCCCTACATATGCAAGCACATTACCTAAACCCTAAACCTAAAACCCTAAACCCTATAACCTAAACCATGAACCCTAAACCCTACAAATATAAATAAAATGTCAAAAAACAAAAAAGTCGGTAAAACAGTGTACTATAGGCCATAAATACAAGAAAAAAAATGAGGAATATTCCCTACATATGCAAGAACATTACCTAAACCCTAAACCTAAAACCCTAAATCCTAAAACCTAAACCATGAACCCTAAACCCTACAAATATAAATAAAATGTCGAAAAACAAAAAGTCGGTAAAAACCGTGTACTATAGGTCATAAATCCAAGAAAAAAAATGAGGAATATTCCCTACATATGCAAGAACATACCCTAAACCCTAAACCTAAAACCCTAAACCCTAAAACCTTAACCCTAAAACCTAAACCCTATAAATATAAATAAAATGTCGAAAAACAAAAAAGTCGGTAAAAACCGTGTACTATAGGCCATAAATCCAAGAAAAAAAATGAGGAATATTCCCTACATATGCAAGCACATTACCTAAACCCTAAACCTAAAACCCTAAACCCTATAACCTAAACCATGAACCCTAAACCCTACAAATATAAATAAAATGTCAAAAAACAAAAAAGTCGGTAAAACAGTGTACTATAGGCCATAAATACAAGAAAAAAAATGAGGAATATTCCCTACATATGCAAGAACATTACCTAAACCCTAAACCTAAAACCCTAAATCCTAAAACCTAAACCATGAACCCTAAACCCTACAAATATAAATAAAATGTCGAAAAACAAAAAAGTCGGTAAAAGCCGTGTACCATAGGCCATAAATCCAAGAAAAAAAAAAAAAGGAGGAATATTCCCTACATATGCAAGAACATACCCTAAACCCTAAACCTAAAACCCTAAACCCTAAAACCTTAACCCTAAACCCTAAACCCTATAAATATAAATAAAATGTCAAAAACAAAAAAATCGGTAAAAACCGTGTACTATAGGCCATAAATCCAAGAAAAAAATTTGAGGAATATTCCCTACATATGCAAGAACATACCCTAAACCCAAAACCTAAAACCCTAAACCCTAAAAACTTAACCCTAAACCCTAAACCCTATAAATATAAATAAAATGTCGAAAAACAAAAAAGTCGGTAAAAACCGTGTACTATAGGCCATAAATCCAAGAAAAAAAATGAGGAATATTCCCTACATATGCAAGAACATACCCTAAACCCTAAAACCTTTATCCTCAACCCTAAACCCTATAAATATAAATAAAATGTCAAAAAACAAAAAAATCGGTAAACACCGTGTACTATAGGCCATAAATCCAAGAAAAAAAAATGAGGAATATTCCCTACATATGCAAGAACATTACCTAAACCCTAAAACCTTAACCATAAACCCTAAACCCTATAAATATAAATAAAATGTCGAAAAACAAAAAAGTCGGTAAAAACCGTGTACTATAGGCCATAAATCCAAGAAAAAAAATGAGGAATATTCCCTAAATATGCAAGAACATTACCTAAACCCTAAAACCTTTATCCTCAACCCTAAACCCTATAAATATAAATAAAATGTCGAAAAACAAAAAAATCGGTAAACACCGTGTACTATAGGCCATAAATCCAAGAAAAAAAAATGAGGAATATTCCCTACATATGCAAGAACATACCCTAAACCCTAAACCTAAAACCCTAAACCCTAAAAACTTAACCCTAAACCCTATAAATATAAATAAAATGTCGAAAAACAAAAAAGTCGGTAAAAACCGTGTACTATAGGCCATAAATCCAAGAAAAAAAATGAGGAATATTCCCTACATATGCAAGAACATTACCTAAACCCTAAAACCTTAACCATAAACCCTAAGCCCTATAAATATAAATAAAATGTCGAAAAACAAAAAAGTCGGTAAAAACCGTGTACTATAGGCCATAAATCCAAGAAAAAAAATGAGGAATATTCCCTACATATGCAAGCACATTACCTAAACCCTAAACCTAAAACCCTAAACCCTATAACCTAAACCATGAACCCTAAACCCTACAAATATAAATAAAATGTCAAAAAACAAAAAAGTCGGTAAAACAGTGTACTATAGGCCATAAATACAAGAAAAAAAATGAGGAATATTCCCTACATATGCAAGAACATTACCTAAACCCTAAACCTAAAACCCTAAATCCTAAAACCTAAACCATGAACCCTAAACCCTACAAATATAAATAAAATGTCGAAAAACAAAAAGTCGGTAAAAACCGTGTACTATAGGTCATAAATCCAAGAAAAAAAATGAGGAATATTCCCTACATATGCAAGAACATACCCTAAACCCTAAACCTAAAACCCTAAACCCTAAAACCTTAACCCTAAAACCTAAACCCTATAAATATAAATAAAATGTCGAAAAACAAAAAAGTCGGTAAAAACCGTGTACTATAGGCCATAAATCCAAGAAAAAAAATGAGGAATATTCCCTACATATCCAAGAACATTACCTAAACCCTAAACCTAAAACCCTAAACCCTAAAACCTAAACCATGAACCCTAAACCCTACAAATATAAATAAAATGGCGAAAAACAAAAAAGTCGGTAAAACAGTGTACTATAGGCCATAAATACAAGAAAAAAAATGAGGAATATTCCCTACATGTGGAAGAACATTACCTAAACCCTAAACCTAAAACCCTAAACCCTAAAACCTAAACCATGAACCCTAAACCCTACAAATATAAATAAAATGTCGAAAAACAAAAAAGTCGGTAAAAACCGTGTACTATAGGCCATAAATCCAAGAAAAAAAATGAGGAATATTCCCTACATATGCAAGAACATACCCTAAACCCTAAACCTAAAACCCTAAACCCTAAAAACTTAACCCTAAACCCTAAACCCTATAAATATAAATAAAATGTCGAAAAACAAAAAAGTCGGTAAAAACCGTGTACTATAGGCCATAAATCCAAGAAAAAAAATGAGGAATATTCCCTACATATGCAAGCACATTACCTAAACCCTAAACCTAAAACCCTAAACCCTATAACCTAAACCATGAACCCTAAACCCTACAAATATAAATAAAATGTCAAAAAACAAAAAAGTCGGTAAAACAGTGTACTATAGGCCATAAATACAAGAAAAAAAATGAGGAATATTCCCTACATATGCAAGAACATTACCTAAACCCTAAACCTAAAACCCTAAATCCTAAAACCTAAACCATGAACCCTAAACCCTACAAATATAAATAAAATGTCGAAAAACAAAAAGTCGGTAAAAACCGTGTACTATAGGTCATAAATCCAAGAAAAAAAATGAGGAATATTCCCTACATATGCAAGAACATACCCTAAACCCTAAACCTAAAACCCTAAACCCTAAAACCTTAACCCTAAAACCTAAACCCTATAAATATAAATAAAATGTCGAAAAACAAAAAAGTCGGTAAAAACCGTGTACTATAGGCCATAAATCCAAGAAAAAAAATGAGGAATATTCCCTACATATCCAAGAACATTACCTAAACCCTAAACCTAAAACCCTAAACCCTAAAACCTAAACCATGAACCCTAAACCCTACAAATATAAATAAAATGGCGAAAAACAAAAAAGTCGGTAAAACAGTGTACTATAGGCCATAAATACAAGAAAAAAAATGAGGAATATTCCCTACATGTGGAAGAACATTACCTAAACCCTAAACCTAAAACCCTAAACCCTAAAACCTAAACCATGAACCCTAAACCCTACAAATATAAATAAAATGTCGAAAAACAAAAAAGTCGGTAAAAACCGTGTACTATAGGCCATAAATCCAAGAAAAAAAATGAGGAATATTCCCTACATATGCAAGAACATACCCTAAACCCTAAACCTAAAACCCTAAACCCTAAAAACTTAACCCTAAACCCTAAACCCTATAAATATAAATAAAATGTCAAAAAACAAAAAAGTCGGTAAAAACCGTGTACTATAGGCCATAAATCCAAGAAAAAAAATGAGGAATATTCCCTACATATCCAAGAACATTACCTAAACCCTAAACCTAAAACCCTAAACCCTAAAACCTAAACCATGAACCCTAAACCCTACAAATATAAATAAAATGGCGAAAAACAAAAAAGTCGGTAAAACAGTGTACTATAGGCCATAAATACAAGAAAAAAAATGAGGAATATTCCCTACATGTGGAAGAACATTACCTAAACCCTAAACCTAAAACCCTAAACCCTAAAACCTAAACCATGAACCCTAAACCCTACAAATATAAATAAAATGTCGAAAAACAAAAAAGTCGGTAAAAACCGTGTACTATAGGCCATAAATCCAAGAAAAAAAATGAGGAATATTCCCTACATATGCAAGAACATACCCTAAACCCTAAACCTAAAACCCTAAACCCTAAAAACTTAACCCTAAACCCTAAACCCTATAAATATAAATAAAATGTCAAAAAACAAAAAAGTCGGTAAAAACCGTGTACTATAGGCCATAAATCCAAGAAAAAAAATGAGGAATATTCCCTACATATGCAAGCACATTACCTAAACCCTAAACCTAAAACCCTAAACCCTATAACCTAAACCATGAACCCTAAACCCTACAAATATAAATAAAATGTCAAAAAACAAAAAAGTCGGTAAAACAGTGTACTATAGGCCATAAATACAAGAAAAAAAATGAGGAATATTCCCTACATATGCAAGAACATTACCTAAACCCTAAACCTAAAACCCTAAATCCTAAAACCTAAACCATGAACCCTAAACCCTACAAATATAAATAAAATGTCGAAAAACAAAAAGTCGGTAAAAACCGTGTACTATAAGTCATAAATCCAAGAAAAAAAATGAGGAATATTCCCTACATATGCAAGAACATACCCTAAACCCTAAACCTAAAACCCTAAACCCTAAAACCTTAACCCTAAAACCTAAACCCTATAAATATAAATAAAATGTCGAAAAACAAAAAAGTCGGTAAAAACCGTGTACTATAGGCCATAAATCCAAGAAAAAAAATGAGGAATATTCCCTACATATCCAAGAACATTACCTAAACCCTAAACCTAAAACCCTAAACCCTAAAACCTAAACCATGAACCCTAAACCCTACAAATATAAATAAAATGGCGAAAAACAAAAAAGTCGGTAAAACAGTGTACTATAGGCCATAAATACAAGAAAAAAAATGAGGAATATTCCCTACATGTGGAAGAACATTACCTAAACCCTAAACCTAAAACCCTAAACCCTAAAACCTAAACCATGAACCCTAAACCCTACAAATATAAATAAAATGTCGAAAAACAAAAAAGTCGGTAAAAACCGTGTACTATAGGCCATAAATCCAAGAAAAAAAATGAGGAATATTCCCTACATATGCAAGAACATACCCTAAACCCTAAACCTAAAACCCTAAACCCTAAAAACTTAACCCTAAACCCTAAACCCTATAAATATAAATAAAATGTCGAAAAACAAAAAAGTCGGTAAAAACCGTGTACTATAGGCCATAAATCCAAGAAAAAAAATGAGGAATATTCTCTACATATGCAAGAACATTACCTAAACCCTAAACCTAAAACCCTAAACCCTATAACCTAAACCATGAACCCTAAACCCTACAAATATAAATAAAATGTCGAAAAACAAAAAAGTCGGTAAAACAGTGTACTATAGGCCATAAATACAAGAAAAAAAATGAGGAATATTCCCTACATATGCAAGAACATTACCTAAACCCTAAACCTAAAACCCTAAACCCTAAAACCTAAACCATGAACCCTAAACCCTACAAATATAAATAAAATGTCGAAAAACAAAAAAGTCGGTAAAAACCGTGTACTATAGGCCATAAATCCAAGAAAAAAAATGAGGAATATTCCCTACATATGCAAGAACATACCCTAAACCCTAAACCTAAAACCCTAAACCCTAAAACCTTAACCCTAAACCCTATAAATATAAATAAAATGTCGAAAAACAAAAAAGTCGGTAAAAACCGTGTACTATAGTCCATAAATCCAAGAAAAAAAATGAGGAATATTCCCTACATATGCAAGAACATTACCTAAACCCTAAACCTAAAACCCTAAACCCTAACCTAAACCATGAACCCTAAACCCTAAAAATATAAATAAAATGTCGAAAAACAAAAAAGTCGGTAAAACAGTGTATTATAGGCCATAAATACAAGAAAAAAAATGAGGAATATTCTCTACATATGCAAGAACATTACCTAAACCCTAAACCCTATAACCTAAACCATGAACCCTAAACCCTACAAATATAAATAAAATGTCGAAAAACAAAAAAGTCGGTAAAAACCGTGTACTATAGGCCATAAATCCAAGAAAAAAAATGAGGAATATTCCCTACATATGCAAGAACATACCCTAAACCCTAAACCTAAAACCCTAAACCCTAAAACCTTAACCCTAAACCCTATAAATATAAATAAAATGTCGAAAAACAAAAAAATCGGTAAAAACCGTGTACTATAGGCCATAAATCCAAGAAAAAAAAATGAGGAATATTCCCTACATATGCAAGAACATACCCTAAACCCTAAACCTAAAACCCTAAACCCTAAACCCTAAAAACTTAACCCTAAACCCTAAACCCTATAAATATAAATAAAATGTCGAAAAACAAAAAAGTCGGTAAAAACCGTGTACTATAGGCCATAAATCCAAGAAAAAAAATGAGGAATATTCCCTACATATGCAAGAACATACCCTAAACCCTAAAACCTTTATCCTCAACCCTAAACCCTATAAATATAAATAAAATGTCGAAAAACAAAAAAATCGGTAAACACCGTGTACTATAGGCCATAAATCCAAGAAAAAAAAATGAGGAATATTCCCTACATATGCAAGAACATTACCTAAACCCTAAAACCTTAACCATAAACCCTAAACCCTATAAATATAAATAAAATGTCGAAAAACAAAAAAGTCGGTAAAAACCGTGTACTATAGGCCATAAATCCAAGAAAAAAAATGAGGAATATTCCCTACATATGCAAGAACATTACCTAAACCCTAAAACCTTTATCCTCAACCCTAAACCCTATAAATATAAATAAAATGTCGAAAAACAAAAAAATCGGTAAACACCGTGTACTATAGGCCATAAATCCAAGAAAAAAAAATGAGGAATATTCCCTACATATGCAAGAACATACCCTAAACCCTAAACCTAAAACCCTAAACCCTAAAAACTTAACCCTAAACCCTATAAATATAAATAAAATGTCGAAAAACAAAAAAGTCGGTAAAAACCGTGTACTATAGGCCATAAATCCAAGAAAAAAAATGAGGAATATTCCCTACATATGCAAGAACATTACCTAAACCCTAAAACCTTAACCATAAACCCTAAGCCCTATAAATATAAATAAAATGTCGAAAAACAAAAAAGTCGGTAAAAACCGTGTACTATAGGCCATAAATCCAAGAAAAAAAATGAGGAATATTCCCTACATATGCAAGCACATTACCTAAACCCTAAACCCTATAACCTAAACCATGAACCCTATACCCTACAAATATAAATAAAATCTCAAAAAACAAAAAAGTCGGTAAAACAGTGTACTATAGGCCATAAATACAAGAAAAAAAATGAGGAATATTCCCTACATATGCAAGAACATTACCTAAACCCTAAACCTAAAACCCTAAAACCTAAACCATGAACCCTAAACCCTACAAATATAAATAAAATGTCGAAAAACAAAAAGTCGGTAAAAACCGTGTACTATAGGTCATAAATCCAAGAAAAAAAATGAGGAATATTCCCTACATATGCAAGAACATACCCTAAACCCTAAACCTAAAACTCTAAACCCTAAAACCTTAACCCTAAAACCTAAACCCTATAAATATAAATAAAATGTCGAAAAACAAAAAAGTCGGTAAAAACCGTGTACTATAGGCCATAAATCCAAGAAAAAAAATGAGGAATATTCCCTACATATCCAAGAACATTACCTAAACCCTAAACCTAAAACCCTAAACCCTAAAACCTAAACCATGAACCCTAAACCCTACAAATATAAATAAAATGGCGAAAAACAAAAAAGTCGGTAAAACAGTGTACTATAGGCCATAAATACAAGAAAAAAAATGAGGAATATTCCCTACATGTGGAAGAACATTACCTAAACCCTAAACCTAAAACCCTAAACCCTAAAACCTAAACCATGAACCCTAAACCCTACAAATATAAATAAAATGTCGAAAAACAAAAAAGTCGGTAAAAACCGTGTACTATAGGCCATAAATCCAAGAAAAAAAATGAGGAATATTCCCTACATATGCAAGAACATACCCTAAACCCTAAACCTAAAACCCTAAACCCTAAAAACTTAACCCTAAACCCTAAACCCTATAAATATAAATAAAATGTCGAAAAACAAAAAAGTCGGTAAAAACCGTGTACTATAGGCCATAAATCCAAGAAAAAAAATGAGGAATATTCCCTACATATGCAAGAACATTACCTAAACCCTAAAACCTTAATCCTAAACCCTAAACCCTATAAATATAAATAAAATGTCGAAAAACAAAAAAGTCGGTAAAAACCGTGTACTATAGGCCATAAATCCAAGAAAAAAAATGAGGAATATTCCCTACATATGCAAGAACATTACCTAAACCCTAAAACCTTTATCCTCAACCCTAAACCCTATAAATATAAATAAAATGTCGAAAAACAAAAAAATCGGTAAACACCGTGTACTATAGGCCATAAATCCAAGAAAAAAAAATGAGGAATATTCCCTACATATGCAAGAACATACCCTAAACCCTAAACCTAAAACCCTAAACCCTAAAAACTTAACCCTAAACCCTATAAATATAAATAAAATGTCGAAAAACAAAAAAGTCGGTAAAAACCGTGTACTATAGGCCATAAATCCAAGAAAAAAAATGAGGAATATTCCCTACATATGCAAGAACATTACCTAAACCCTAAAACCTTAACCATAAACCCTAAGCCCTATAAATATAAATAAAATGTCGAAAAACAAAAAAGTCGGTAAAAACCGTGTACTATAGGCCATAAATCCAAGAAAAAAAATGAGGAATATTCCCTACATATGCAAGCACATTACCTAAACCCTAAACCCTATAACCTAAACCATGAACCCTAAACCCTACAAATATAAATAAAATCTCAAAAAACAAAAAAGTCGGTAAAACAGTGTACTATAGGCCATAAATACAAGAAAAAAAATGAGGAATATTCCCTACATATGCAAGAACATTACCTAAACCCTAAACCTAAAACCCTAAATCCTAAAACCTAAACCATGAACCCTAAACCCTACAAATATAAATAAAATGTCGAAAAACAAAAAGTCGGTAAAAACCGTGTACTATAGGTCATAAATCCAAGAAAAAAAATGAGGAATATTCCCTACATATGCAAGAACATACCCTAAACCCTAAACCTAAAACCCTAAACCCTAAAACCTTAACCCTAAAACCTAAACCCTATAAATATAAATAAAATGTCGAAAAACAAAAAAGTCGGTAAAAACCGTGTACTATAGGCCATAAATCCAAGAAAAAAAATGAGGAATATTCCCTACATATCCAAGAACATTACCTAAACCCTAAACCTAAAACCCTAAACCCTAAAACCTAAACCATGAACCCTAAACCCTACAAATATAAATAAAATGGCGAAAAACAAAAAAGTCGGTAAAACAGTGTACTATAGGCCATAAATACAAGAAAAAAAATGAGGAATATTCCCTACATGTGGAAGAACATTACCTAAACCCTAAACCTAAAACCCTAAACCCTAAAACCTAAACCATGAACCCTAAACCCTACAAATATAAATAAAATGTCGAAAAACAAAAAAGTCGGTAAAAACCGTGTACTATAGGCCATAAATCCAAGAAAAAAAATGAGGAATATTCCCTACATATGCAAGAACATACCCTAAACCCTAAACCTAAAACCCTAAACCCTAAAAACTTAACCCTAAACCCTAAACCCTATAAATATAAATAAAATGTCGAAAAACAAAAAAGTCGGTAAAAACCGTGTACTATAGGCCATAAATCCAAGAAAAAAAATGAGGAATATTCCCTACATATGCAAGAACATTACCTAAACCCTAAAACCTTAATCCTAAACCCTAAACCCTATAAATATAAATAAAATGTCGAAAAACAAAAAAGTCGGTAAAAACCGTGTACTATAGGCCATAAATCCAAGAAAAAAAATGAGGAATATTCCCTACATATGCAAGAACATTACCTAAACCCTAAAACCTTTATCCTCAACCCTAAACCCTATAAATATAAATAAAATGTCGAAAAACAAAAAAATCGGTAAACACCGTGTACTATAGGCCATAAATCCAAGAAAAAAAAATGAGGAATATTCCCTACATATGCAAGAACATACCCTAAACCCTAAACCTAAAACCCTAAACCCTAAAAACTTAACCCTAAACCCTATAAATATAAATAAAATGTCGAAAAACAAAAAAGTCGGTAAAAACCGTGTACTATAGGCCATAAATCCAAGAAAAAAAATGAGGAATATTCCCTACATATGCAAGAACATTACCTAAACCCTAAAACCTTAACCATAAACCCTAAGCCCTATAAATATAAATAAAATGTCGAAAAACAAAAAAGTCGGTAAAAACCGTGTACTATAGGCCATAAATCCAAGAAAAAAAATGAGGAATATTCCCTACATATGCAAGCACATTACCTAAACCCTAAACCCTATAACCTAAACCATGAACCCTAAACCCTACAAATATAAATAAAATCTCAAAAAACAAAAAAGTCGGTAAAACAGTGTACTATAGGCCATAAATACAAGAAAAAAAATGAGGAATATTCCCTACATATGCAAGAACATTACCTAAACCCTAAACCTAAAACCCTAAATCCTAAAACCTAAACCATGAACCCTAAACCCTACAAATATAAATAAAATGTCGAAAAACAAAAAGTCGGTAAAAACCGTGTACTATAGGTCATAAATCCAAGAAAAAAAATGAGGAATATTCCCTACATATGCAAGAACATACCCTAAACCCTAAACCTAAAACCCTAAACCCTAAAACCTTAACCCTAAAACCTAAACCCTATAAATATAAATAAAATGTCGAAAAACAAAAAAGTCGGTAAAAACCGTGTACTATAGGCCATAAATCCAAGAAAAAAAATGAGGAATATTCCCTACATATCCAAGAACATTACCTAAACCCTAAACCTAAAACCCTAAACCCTAAAACCTAAACCATGAACCCTAAACCCTACAAATATAAATAAAATGGCGAAAAACAAAAAAGTCGGTAAAACAGTGTACTATAGGCCATAAATACAAGAAAAAAAATGAGGAATATTCCCTACATGTGGAAGAACATTACCTAAACCCTAAACCTAAAACCCTAAACCCTAAAACCTAAACCATGAACCCTAAACCCTACAAATATAAATAAAATGTCGAAAAACAAAAAAGTCGGTAAAAACCGTGTACTATAGGCCATAAATCCAAGAAAAAAAATGAGGAATATTCCCTACATATGCAAGAACATACCCTAAACCCTAAACCTAAAACCCTAAACCCTAAAAACTTAACCCTAAACCCTAAACCCTATAAATATAAATAAAATGTCGAAAAACAAAAAAGTCGGTAAAAACCGTGTACTATAGGCCATAAATCCAAGAAAAAAAATGAGGAATATTCCCTACATATGCAAGAACATTACCTAAACCCTAAAACCTTAATCCTAAACCCTAAACCCTATAAATATAAATAAAATGTCGAAAAACAAAAAAGTCGGTAAAAACCGTGTACTATAGGCCATAAATCCAAGAAAAAAAATGAGGAATATTCCCTACATATGCAAGAACATTACCTAAACCCTAAACCTAAAACCCTAAACCCTAAAACCTAAACCACGAACCCTAAACCCTACAAATATAAATAAAATGTCGAAAAACAAAAAAGTCGGTAAAACAGTGTACTATAGGCCATAAATACAAGAAAAAAAATGAGGAATATTCTCTACATATGCAAGAACATTACCTAAACCCTAAACCTAAAACGCTAAACCCTAAAACCTAAACCATGAACCCTAAACCCTACAAATATAAATAAAATGTCGAAAAACAAAAAAGTCGGTAAAAACCGTGTACTAAAGGCCATAAATCCAAGAAAAAAAATGAGGAATATTCCCTACATATGCAAGAACATACCCTAAACCCTAAACCTAAAACCCTAAACCCTAAAAACTTAACCCTAAACCCTAAACCCTATAAATATAAATAAAATGTCGAAAAACAAAAAAGTCGGTAAAAACCGTGTACTATAGGCCATAAATCCAAGAAAAAAAATGAGGAATATTCCCTACATATGCAAGAACATTACCTAAACCCTAAACCCTAAAACCTTAATCCTCAACACTAAACCCTATAAATATAAATAAAATGTCGAAAAACAAAAAAATCGGTAAACACCGTGTACTATAGGCCATAAATCCAAGAAAAAAAAATGATGAATATTCCCTACATATGCAAGAACATACCCTAAACCCTAAACCTAAAACCCTAAACCCTAAAAACTTAACCCTAAACCCTATAAATACAAATAAAATGTCGAAAAACAAAAAAGTCGGTAAAAACCGTGTACTATAGGCCATAAATCCAAGAAAAAAAATGAGGAATATTCCCTACATATGCAAGAACATTACCTAAACCCTAAAACCTTAACCATAAACCCTAAGCCCTATAAATATAAATAAAATGTCGAAAAACAAAAAAGTCGGTAAAAACCGTGTACTATAGGCCATAAATCCAAGAAAAAAAATGAGGAATATTCCCTACATATGCAAGAACATTACCTAAACCCTAAAACCTTAACCATAAACCCTAAACCCTATAAATATAAATAAAATGTCGAAAAACAAAAAAGTCGGTAAAACAGTGTACTATAGGCCATAAATACAAGAAAAAAAATGAGGAATATTCCCTACATATGCAAGAACATTATCTAAACCCTAAACCTAAAACCCTAAATCCTAAAACCTAAACCATGAACCCTAAACCCTACAAATATAAATAAAATGTCGAAAAACAAAAAGTCGGTAAAAACCGTGTACTATAGGTCATAAATCCAAGAAAAAAAATGAGGAATATTCCCTACATATGCAAGAACATACCCTAAACCCTAAACCTAAAACCCTAAACCCTAAAACCTTAACCCTAAACCCTAAACCATATAAATATAAATAAAATGTCGAAAAACAAAAAAGTCTGTCAAAACCGTGTACTATAGGCCATAAATCCAAGAAAAAAAATGAGGAATATTCCCTACATATGCAAGAACATTACCTAAACCCTAAACCTAAAACCCTAAACCCTAAAACCTAAACCACGAACCCTAAACCCTACAAATATAAATAAAATGTCGAAAAACAAAAAAGTCGGTAAAACAGTGTACTATAGGCCATAAATACAAGAAAAAAAATGAGGAATATTCTCTACATATGCAAGAACATTACCTAAACCCTAAACCTAAAACTCTAAACCCTAAAACCTAAACCATGAACCCTAAACCCTACAAATATAAATAAAATGTCGAAAAACAAAAAAGTCGGTAAAAACCGTGTACTATAGGCCATAAATCCAAGAAAAAAAAATGAGGAATATTCCCTACATATGCAGGAACATACCCTAAACCCTAAACCTAAAACCCTAAACCCTAAAAACTTAACCCTAAACCCTATAAATATAAATAAAATGTCGAAAAACAAAAAAGTCGGTAAAAACCGTGTACTATAGGCCATAAATCCAAGAAAAAAAATGAGGAATATTCCCTACATATGCAAGAACATTACCTAAACCCTAAAACCTTAACCATAAATCCTAAGCCCTATAAATATAAATAAAATGTCGAAAAACAAAAAAGTCGGTAAAAACCGTGTACTATAGGCCATAAATCCAAGAAAAAAAAATGAGGAATATTCCCTACATATGCAAGAACATACCCTAAACCCTAAATCTAAAACCCTAAACCCTAAAAACTTAACCCTAAACCCTAAACCCTATAAATATAAATAAAATGTCGAAAAACAAAAAAGTCGGTAAAAACCGTGTACTATAGGCCATAAATCCAAGAAAAAAAATGAGGAATATTCCCTACATATCCAAGAACATTACCTAAACCCTAAACCTAAAACCCTAAACCCTAAAACCTAAACCATGAACCCTAAACCCTACAAATATAAATAAAATGGCGAAAAACAAAAAAGTCGGTAAAACAGTGTACTATAGGCCATAAATACAAGAAAAAAAATGAGGAATATTCCCTACATGTGTAAGAACATTACCTAAACCCTAAACCTAAAACCCTAAACCCTAAAACCTAAACCATGAACCCTAAACCCTACAAATATAAATAAAATGTCGAAAAACAAAAAAGTCGGTAAAAACCGTGTACTATAGGCCATAAATCCAAGAAAAAAAATGAGGAATATTCCCTACATATGCAAGAACATTACCTAAACCCTAAACCTAAAACCCTAAACCCTAAAACCTAAACCACGAACCCTAAACCGTACAAATATAAATAAAATGTCGAAAAACAAAAAAGTCGGTAAAACAGTGTACTATAGGCCATAAATACAAGAAAAAAAATGAGGAATATTCTCTACATATGCAAGAACATTACCTAAACCCTAAACCTAAAACTCTAAACCCTAAAACCTAAACCATGAACCCTAAACCCTACAAATATAAATAAAATGTCGAAAAACAAAAAAGTCGGTAAAAACCGTGTACTATAGGCCATAAATCCAAGAAAAAAAAATGAGGAATATTCCCTACATATGCAGGAACATACCCTAAACCCTAAACCTAAAACCCTAAACCCTAAAAACTTAACCCTAACCCCTATAAATATAAATAAAATGTCGAAAAACAAAAAAGTCGGTAAAAAACGTGTACTATAGGCCATAAATCCAAGAAAAAAAATGAGGAATATTCCCTACATATGCAAGAACATTACCTAAACCCTAAAACCTTAACCATAAACCCTAAACCCTACAAATATAAATAAAATGTCGAAAAACAAAAAAGTCGGTAAAAACCGTGTACTATAGGCCATAAATCCAAGAAAAAAAATGAGGAATATTCCCTACATATGCAAGAACATACCCTAAAACCTAAACCTAAAACCCTAAACCCTAAAAACTTAACCCTAAACCCTAAACCCTATAAATATAAATAAAATGTCGAAAAACAAAAAAGTCGGTAAAAACCGTGTACTATAGGCCATAAATCCAAGAAAAAAAATGAGGAATATTCCCTACATATGCAAGAACATTACCTAAACCCTAAACCTAAAACCCTAAACCCTAAAACCTAAACCACGAACCCTAAACCCTACAAATATAAATAAAATGTCGAAAAACAAAAAAGTCGGTAAAACAGTGTACTATAGGCCATAAATACAAGAAAAAAAATGAGGAATATTCTCTACATATGCAAGAACATTACCTAAACCCTAAACCTAAAACGCTAAACCCTAAAACCTAAACCATGAACCCTAAACCCTACAAATATAAATAAAATGTCGAAAAACAAAAAAGTCGGTAAAAACCGTGTACTATAGGCCATAAATCCAAGAAAAAAAATGAGGAATATTCCCTACATATGCAAGAACATACCCTAAACCCTAAACCTAAAACCCTAAACCCTAAAAACTTAACCCTAAACCCTAAACCCTATAAATATAAATAAAATGTCGAAAAACAAAAAAGTCGGTAAAAACCGTGTACTATAGGCCATAAATCCAAGAAAAAAAATGAGGAATATTCCCTACATATGCAAGAACATTACCTAAACCCTAAACCCTAAAACCTTAATCCTCAACACTAAACCCTATAAATATAAATAAAATGTCGAAAAACAAAAAAATCGGTAAACACCGTGTACTATAGGCCATAAATCCAAGAAAAAAAAATGAGGAATATTCCCTACATATGCAAGAACATACCCTAAACCCTAAACCTAAAACCCTAAACCCTAAAAACTTAACCCTAAACCCTATAAATACAAATAAAATGTCGAAAAACAAAAAAGTCGGTAAAAACCGTGTACTATAGGCCATAAATCCAAGAAAAAAAATGAGGAATATTCCCTACATATGCAAGAACATTACCTAAACCCTAAAACCTTAACCATAAACCCTAAGCCCTATAAATATAAATAAAATGTCGAAAAACAAAAAAGTCGGTAAAAACCGTGTACTATAGGCCATAAATCCAAGAAAAAAAATGAGGAATATTCCCTACATATGCAAGAACATTACCTAAACCCTAAACCTAAAACCCTAAACCCTATAACCTAAACCATGAACCCTAAACCCTACAAATATAAATAAAATGTCGAAAAACAAAAAAGTCGGTAAAACAGTGTACTATAGGCCATAAATACAAGAAAAAAAATGAGGAATATTCCCTACATATGCAAGAACATTATCTAAACCCTAAACCTAAAACCCTAAATCCTAAAACCTAAACCATGAACCCTAAACCCTACAAATATAAATAAAATGTCGAAAAACAAAAAGTCGGTAAAAACCGTGTACTATAGGTCATAAATCCAAGAAAAAAAATGAGGAATATTCCCTACATATGCAAGAACATACCCTAAACCCTAAACCTAAAACCCTAAACCCTAAAACCTTAACCCTAAACCCTAAACCCTATAAATATAAATAAAATGTCAAAAAACAAAAAAGTCGGTAAAAACCGTGTACTATAGGCCATAAATCCAAGAAAAAAAATGAGGAATATTCCCTACATATGCAAGAACATTACCTAAACCCTAAACCTAAAACCCTAAACCCTAAAACCTAAACCACGAACCCTAAACCCTACAAATATAAATAAAATGTCGAAAAACAAAAAAGTCGGTAAAACAGTGTACTATAGGCCATAAATACAAGAAAAAAAATGAGGAATATTCTCTACATATGCAAGAACATTACCTAAACCCTAAACCTAAAACTCTAAACCCTAAAACCTAAACCATGAACCCTAAACCCTACAAATATAAATAAAATGTCGAAAAACAAAAAAGTCGGTAAAAACCGTGTACTATAGGCCATAAATCCAAGAAAAAAAAATGAGGAATATTCCCTACATATGCAGGAACATACCCTAAACCCTAAACCTAAAACCCTAAACCCTAAAAACTTAACCCTAAACCCTATAAATATAAATAAAATGTCGAAAAACAAAAAAGTCGGTAAAAACCGTGTACTATAGGCCATAAATCCAAGAAAAAAAAATGAGGAATATTCCCTACATATGCAAGAACATTACCTAAACCCTAAACCTAAAACCCTAAACCCTAAAACCTAAACCACGAACCCTAAACCGTACAAATATAAATAAAATGTCGAAAAACAAAAAAGTCGGTAAAACAGTGTACTATAGGCCATAAATACAAGAAAAAAAATGAGGAATATTCTCTACATATGCAAGAACATTACCTAAACCCTAAACCTAAAACTCTAAACCCTAAAACCTAAACCATGAACCCTAAACCCTACAAATATAAATAAAATGTCGAAAAACAAAAAAGTCGGTAAAAACCGTGTACTATAGGCCATAAATCCAAGAAAAAAAAATGAGGAATATTCCCTACATATGCAGGAACATACCCTAAACCCTAAACCTAAAACCCTAAACCCTAAAAACTTAACCCTAACCCCTATAAATATAAATAAAATGTCGAAAAACAAAAAAGTCGGTAAAAAACGTGTACTATAGGCCATAAATCCAAGAAAAAAAATGAGGAATATTCCCTACATATGCAAGAACATTACCTAAACCCTAAAACCTTAACCATAAACCCTAAACCCTACAAATATAAATAAAATGTCGAAAAACAAAAAAGTCGGTAAAAACCGTGTACTATAGGCCATAAATCCAAGAAAAAAAATGAGGAATATTCCCTACATATGCAAGAACATACCCTAAAACCTAAACCTAAAACCCTAAACCCTAAAAACTTAACCCTAAACCCTAAACCCTATAAATATAAATAAAATGTCGAAAAACAAAAAAGTCGGTAAAAACCGTGTACTATAGGCCATAAATCCAAGAAAAAAAATGAGGAATATTCCCTACATATGCAAGAACATTACCTAAACCCTAAACCTAAAACCCTAAACCCTAAAACCTAAACCACGAACCCTAAACCCTACAAATATAAATAAAATGTCGAAAAACAAAAAAGTCGGTAAAACAGTGTACTATAGGCCATAAATACAAGAAAAAAAATGAGGAATATTCTCTACATATGCAAGAACATTACCTAAACCCTAAACCTAAAACGCTAAACCCTAAAACCTAAACCATGAACCCTAAACCCTACAAATATAAATAAAATGTCGAAAAACAAAAAAGTCGGTAAAAACCGTGTACTATAGGCCATAAATCCAAGAAAAAAAATGAGGAATATTCCCTACATATGCAAGAACATACCCTAAACCCTAAACCTAAAACCCTAAACCCTAAAAACTTAACCCTAAACCCTAAACCCTATAAATATAAATAAAATGTCGAAAAACAAAAAAGTCGGTAAAAACCGTGTACTATAGGCCATAAATCCAAGAAAAAAAATGAGGAATATTCCCTACATATGCAAGAACATTACCTAAACCCTAAACCCTAAAACCTTAATCCTCAACACTAAACCCTATAAATATAAATAAAATGTCGAAAAACAAAAAAATCGGTAAACACCGTGTACTATAGGCCATAAATCCAAGAAAAAAAAATGAGGAATATTCCCTACATATGCAAGAACATACCCTAAACCCTAAACCTAAAACCCTAAACCCTAAAAACTTAACCCTAAACCCTATAAATACAAATAAAATGTCGAAAAACAAAAAAGTCGGTAAAAACCGTGTACTATAGGCCATAAATCCAAGAAAAAAAATGAGGAATATTCCCTACATATGCAAGAACATTACCTAAACCCTAAAACCTTAACCATAAACCCTAAGCCCTATAAATATAAATAAAATGTCGAAAAACAAAAAAGTCGGTAAAAACCGTGTACTATAGGCCATAAATCCAAGAAAAAAAATGAGGAATATTCCCTACATATGCAAGAACATTACCTAAACCCTAAACCTAAAACCCTAAACCCTATAACCTAAACCATGAACCCTAAACCCTACAAATATAAATAAAATGTCGAAAAACAAAAAAGTCGGTAAAACAGTGTACTATAGGCCATAAATACAAGAAAAAAAATGAGGAATATTCCCTACATATGCAAGAACATTATCTAAACCCTAAACCTAAAACCCTAAATCCTAAAACCTAAACCATGAACCCTAAACCCTACAAATATAAATAAAATGTCGAAAAACAAAAAGTCGGTAAAAACCGTGTACTATAGGTCATAAATCCAAGAAAAAAAATGAGGAATATTCCCTACATATGCAAGAACATACCCTAAACCCTAAACCTAAAACCCTAAACCCTAAAACCTTAACCCTAAACCCTAAACCCTATAAATATAAATAAAATGTCAAAAAACAAAAAAGTCGGTAAAAACCGTGTACTATAGGCCATAAATCCAAGAAAAAAAATGAGGAATATTCCCTACATATGCAAGAACATTACCTAAACCCTAAACCTAAAACCCTAAACCCTAAAACCTAAACCACGAACCCTAAACCCTACAAATATAAATAAAATGTCGAAAAACAAAAAAGTCGGTAAAACAGTGTACTATAGGCCATAAATACAAGAAAAAAAATGAGGAATATTCTCTACATATGCAAGAACATTACCTAAACCCTAAACCTAAAACTCTAAACCCTAAAACCTAAACCATGAACCCTAAACCCTACAAATATAAATAAAATGTCGAAAAACAAAAAAGTCGGTAAAAACCGTGTACTATAGGCCATAAATCCAAGAAAAAAAAATGAGGAATATTCCCTACATATGCAGGAACATACCCTAAACCCTAAACCTAAAACCCTAAACCCTAAAAACTTAACCCTAAACCCTATAAATATAAATAAAATGTCGAAAAACAAAAAAGTCGGTAAAAACCGTGTACTATAGGCCATAAATCCAAGAAAAAAAATGAGGAATATTCCCTACATATGCAAGAACATTACCTAAACCCTAAAACCTTAACCATAAATCCTAAGCCCTATAAATATAAATAAAATGTCGAAAAACAAAAAAGTCGGTAAAAACCGTGTACTATAGGCCATAAATCCAAGAAAAAAAAATGAGGAATATTCCCTACATATGCAAGAACATACCCTAAACCCTAAATCTAAAACCCTAAACCCTAAAAACTTAACCCTAAACCCTAAACCCTATAAATATAAATAAAATGTCGAAAAACAAAAAAGTCGGTAAAAACCGTGTACTATAGGCCATAAATCCAAGAAAAAAAATGAGGAATATTCCCTACATATCCAAGAACATTACCTAAACCCTAAACCTAAAACCCTAAACCCTAAAACCTAAACCATGAACCCTAAACCCTACAAATATAAATAAAATGGCGAAAAACAAAAAAGTCGGTAAAACAGTGTACTATAGGCCATAAATACAAGAAAAAAAATGAGGAATATTCCCTACATGTGTAAGAACATTACCTAAACCCTAAACCTAAAACCCTAAACCCTAAAACCTAAACCATGAACCCTAAACCCTACAAATATAAATAAAATGTCGAAAAACAAAAAAGTCGGTAAAAACCGTGTACTATAGGCCATAAATCCAAGAAAAAAAATGAGGAATATTCCCTACATATGCAAGAACATTACCTAAACCCTAAACCTAAAACCCTAAACCCTAAAACCTAAACCACGAACCCTAAACCCTACAAATATAAATAAAATGTCGAAAAACAAAAAAGTCGGTAAAAACCGTGTACTATAGGCCATAAATCCAAGAAAAAAAATGAGGAATATTCCCTACATATGCAAGAACATTACCTAAACCCTAAACCTAAAACCCTAAACCCTAAAACCTAAACCACGAACCCTAAACCCTACAAATATAAATAAAATGTCGAAAAACAAAAAAGTCGGTAAAACAGTGTACTATAGGCCATAAATACAAGAAAAAAAATGAGGAATATTCTCTACATATGCAAGAACATTACCTAAACCCTAAACCTAAAACGCTAAACCCTAAAACCTAAACCATGAACCCTAAACCCTACAAATATAAATAAAATGTCGAAAAACAAAAAAGTCGGTAAAACAGTGTACTATAGGCCATAAATACAAGAAAAAAAATGAGGAATATTCCCTACATGTGTAAGAACATTACCTAAACCCTAAACCTAAAACCCTAAACCCTAAAACCTAAACCATGAACCCTAAACCCTACAAATATAAATAAAATGTCGAAAAACAAAAAAGTCGGTAAAAACCGTGTACTATAGGCCATAAATCCAAGAAAAAAAATGAGGAATATTCCCTACATATGCAAGAACATACCCTAAACCCTAAACCTAAAACCCTAAACCCTAAAAACTTAACCCTAAACCCTAAACCCTATAAATATAAATAAAATGTCGAAAAACAAAAAAGTCGGTAAAAACCGTGTACTATAGGCCATAAATCCAAGAAAAAAAATGAGGAATATTCCCTACATATGCAAGAACATTACCTAAACCCTAAACCTAAAACCCTAAACCCTAAAACCTAAACCACGAACCCTAAACCCTACAAATATAAATAAAATGTCGAAAAACAAAAAAGTCGGTAAAACAGTGTACTATAGGCCATAAATACAAGAAAAAAAATGAGGAATATTCTCTACATATGCAAGAACATTACCTAAACCCTAAACCTAAAACGCTAAACCCTAAAACCTAAACCATGAACCCTAAACCCTACAAATATAAATAAAATGTCGAAAAACAAAAAAGTCGGTAAAAACCGTGTACTGGCCATAAATCCAAGAAAAAAAATGAGGAATATTCCCTACATATGCAAGAACATACCCTAAACCCTAAACCTAAAACCCTAAACCCTAAAAACTTAACCCTAAACCCTAAACCCTATAAATATAAATAAAATGTCGAAAAACAAAAAAGTCGGTAAAAACCGTGTACTATAGGCCATAAATCCAAGAAAAAAAATGAGGAATATTCCCTACATATGCAAGAACATTACCTAAACCCTAAACCCTAAAACCTTAATCCTCAACACTAAACCCTATAAATATAAATAAAATGTCGAAAAACAAAAAAATCGGTAAACACCGTGTACTATAGGCCATAAATCCAAGAAAAAAAAATGAGGAATATTCCCTACATATGCAAGAACATACCCTAAACCCTAAACCTAAAACCCTAAACCCTAAAAACTTAACCCTAAACCCTATAAATACAAATAAAATGTCGAAAAACAAAAAAGTCGGTAAAAACCGTGTACTATAGTCCATAAATCCAAGAAAAAAAATGAGGAATATTCCCTACATATGCAAGAACATTACCTAAACCCTAAAACCTTAACCATAAACCCTAAGCCCTATAAATATAAATAAAATGTCGAAAAACAAAAAAGTCGGTAAAAACCGTGTACTATAGGCCATAAATCCAAGAAAAAAAATGAGGAATATTCCCTACATATGCAAGAACATTACCTAAACCCTAAACCTAAAACCCTAAACCCTATAACCTAAACCATGAACCCTAAACCCTACAAATATAAATAAAATGTCGAAAAACAAAAAAGTCGGTAAAACAGTGTACTATAGGCCATAAATACAAGAAAAAAAATGAGGAATATTCCCTACATATGCAAGAACATTATCTAAACCCTAAACCTAAAACCCTAAATCCTAAAACCTAAACCATGAACCCTAAACCCTACAAATATAAATAAAATGTCGAAAAACAAAAAGTCGGTAAAAACCGTGTACTATAGGTCATAAATCCAAGAAAAAAAATGAGGAATATTCCCTACATATGCAAGAACATACCCTAAACCCTAAACCTAAAACCCTAAACCCTAAAACCTTAACCCTAAACCCTAAACCCTATAAATATAAATAAAATGTCGAAAAACAAAAAAGTCGGTAAAAACCGTGTACTATAGGCCATAAATCCAAGAAAAAAAATGAGGAATATTCCCTACATATGCAAGAACATTACCTAAACCCTAAACCTAAAACCCTAAACCCTAAAACCTAAACCACGAACCCTAAACCCTACAAATATAAATAAAATGTCGAAAAACAAAAAAGTCGGTAAAACAGTGTACTATAGGCCATAAATACAAGAAAAAAAATGAGGAATATTCTCTACATATGCAAGAACATTACCTAAACCCTAAACCTAAAACCCTAAACCCTAAAACCTAAACCATGAACCCTAAACCCTACAAATATAAATAAAATGTCGAAAAACAAAAAAGTCGGTAAAAACCGTGTACTATAGGCCATAAATCCAAGAAAAAAAAATGAGGAATATTCCCTACATATGCAGGAACATACCCTAAACCCTAAACCTAAAACCCTAAACCCTAAAAACTTAACCCTAAACCCTATAAATATAAATAAAATGTCGAAAAACAAAAAAGTCGGTAAAAACCGTGTACCATAGGCCATAAATCCAAGAAAAAAAATGAGGAATATTCCCTACATATGCAAGAACATTACCTAAACCCTAAAACCTTAACCATAAATCCTAAGCCCTATAAATATAAATAAAATGTCGAAAAACAAAAAAGTCGGTAAAAACCGTGTACTATAGGCCATAAATCCAAGAAAAAAAAATGAGGAATATTCCCTACATATGCAAGAACATACCCTAAACCCTAAATCTAAAACCCTAAACCCTAAAAACTTAACCCTAAACCCTAAACCCTATAAATATAAATAAAATGTCGAAAAACAAAAAAGTCGGTAAAAACCGTGTACTATAGGCCATAAATCCAAGAAAAAAAATGAGGAATATTCCCTACATATCCAAGAACATTACCTAAACCCTAAACCTAAAACCCTAAACCCTAAAACCTAAACCATGAACCCTAAACCCTACAAATATAAATAAAATGGCGAAAAACAAAAAAGTCGGTAAAACAGTGTACTATAGGCCATAAATACAAGAAAAAAATTGAGGAATATTCCCTACATGTGTAAGAACATTACCTAAACCCTAAACCTAAAACCCTAAACCCTAAAACCTAAACCATGAACCCTAAACCCTACAAATATAAATAAAATGTCGAAAAACAAAAAAGTCGGTAAAAACCGTGTACTATAGGCCATAAATCCAAGAAAAAAAATGAGGAATATTCCCTACATATGCAAGAACATACCCTAAACCCTAAACCTAAAACCCTAAACCCTAAAAACTTAACCCTAAACCCTAAACCCTATAAATATAAATAAAATGTCGAAAAACAAAAAAGTCGGTAAAAACCGTGTACTATAGGCCATAAATCCAAGAAAAAAAATGAGGAATATTCCCTACATATGCAAGAACATTACCTAAACCCTAAAACCTTAACCATAAATCCTAAGCCCTATAAATATAAATAAAATGTCGAAAAACAAAAAAGTCGGTAAAAACCGTGTACTATAGGCCATAAATCCAAGAAAAAAAATGAGGAATATTCCCTACATATGCAAGAACATTACCTAAACCCTAAACCTAAAACCCTAAACCCTATAACCTAAACCATGAACCCTAAACCCTACAAATATAAATAAAATGTCGAAAAACAAAAAAGTCGGTAAAACAGTGTACTATAGGCCATAAATACAAGAAAAAAAATGAGGAATATTCCCTACATATGCAAGAACATTATCTAAACCCTAAACCTAAAACCCTAAATCCTAAAACCTAAACCATGAACCCTAAACCCTACAAATATAAATAAAATGTCGAAAAACAAAAAGTCGGTAAAAACCGTGTACTATAGGTCATAAATCCAAGAAAAAAAATGAGGAATATTCCCTACATATGCAAGAACATTACCTAAACCCTAAAACCTTAACCATAAATCCTAAGCCCTATAAATATAAATAAAATGTCGAAAAACAAAAAAGTCGGTAAAAACCGTGTACTATAGGCCATAAATACAAGAAAAAAAATGAGGAATATTCTCTACATATGCAAGAACATTACCTAAACCCTAAACCTAAAACTCTAAACCCTAAAACCTAAACCATGAACCCTAAACCCTACAAATATAAATGAAATGTCGAAAAACAAAAAAGTCGGTAAAAACCGTGTACTATAGGCCATAAATCCAAGAAAAAAAATGAGGAATATTCCCTACATATGCACGAACATTACCTAAACCCTAAACCCTAAAACCTTAATCCTCAACACTAAACCCTATAAATATAAATAAAATGTCGAAAAACAAAAAAATCGGTAAACACCGTGTACTATAGGCCATAAATCCAAGAAAAAAAATGAGGAATATTCCCTACATATGCAAGAACATACCCTAAACCCTAAACCTAAAACCCTAAACCCTAAAAACTTAACCCTAAACCCTATAAATACAAATAAAATGTCGAAAAACAAAAAAGTCGGTAAAAACCGTGTACTATAGGCCATAAATCCAAGAAAAAAAATGAGGAATATTCCCTACATATGCAAGAACATTACCTAAACCCTAAAACCTTAACCATAAACCCTAAGCCCTATAAATATAAATAAAATGTCGAAAAACAAAAAAGTCGGTAAAAACCGTGTACTATAGGCCATAAATCCAAGAAAAAAAATGAGGAATATTCCCTACATATGCAAGAACATTACCTAAACCCTAAACCTAAAACCCTAAACCCTATAACCTAAACCATGAACCCTAAACCCTACAAATATAAATAAAATGTCGAAAAACAAAAAAGTCGGTAAAACAGTGTACTATAGGCCATAAATACAAGAAAAAAAATGAGGAATATTCCCTACATATGCAAGAACATTATCTAAACCCTAAGCCTAAAACCCTAAATTCTAAAACCTAAACCATGAACCCTAAACCCTACAAATATAAATAAAATGTCGAAAAACAAAAAGTCGGTAAAAACCGTGTACTATAGGTCATAAATCCAAGAAAAAAAATGAGGAATATTCCCTACATATGCAAGAACATACCCTAAACCCTAAACCTAAAACCCTAAACCCTAAAACCTTAACCCTAAACCCTAAACCCTATAAATATAAATAAAATGTCGAAAAACAAAAAAGTCGGTAAAAACCGTGTACTATAGGCCATAAATCCAAGAAAAAAAATGAGGAATATTCCCTACATATGCAAGAACATTACCTAAACCCTAAACCTAAAACCCTAAACCCTAAAACCTAAACCACGAACCCTAAACCCTACAAAAATAAATAAAATGTCGAAAAACAAAAAAGTCGGTAAAACAGTGTACTATAGGCCATAAATACAAGAAAAAAAATGAGGAATATTCTCTACATATGCAAGAACATTACCTAAACCCTAAACCTAAAACTCTAAACCCTAAAACCTAAACCATGAACCCTAAACCCTACAAATATAAATAAAATGTCGAAAAACAAAAAAGTCGGTAAAAACCGTGTACTATAGGCCATAAATCCAAGAAAAAAAAATGAGGAATATTCCCTACATATGCAGGAACATACCCTAAACCCTAAACCTAAAACCCTAAACCCTAAAAACTTAACCCTAAACCCTATAAATATAAATAAAATGTCGAAAAACAAAAAAGTCGGTAAAAACCGTGTACTATAGGCCATAAATCCAAGAAAAAAAATGAGGAATATTCCCTACATATGCAAGAACATTACCTAAACCCTAAAACCTTAACCATAAATCCTAAGCCCTATAAATATAAATAAAATGTCGAAAAACAAAAAAGTCGGTAAAAACCGTGTACTATAGGCCATAAATCCAAGAAAAAAAATGAGGAATATTCCCTACATATGCAAGAACATTACCTAAACCCTAAACCTAAAACCCTAAACCCTATAACCTAAACCATGAACCCTAAACCCTACAAATATAAATAAAATGTCGAAAAACAAAAAAGTCGGTAAAACAGTGTACTATAGGCCATAAATACAAGAAAAAAAATGAGGAATATTCCCTACATATGCAAGAACATTATCTAAACCCTAAACCTAAAACCCTAAATCCTAAAACCTAAACCATGAACCCTAAACCCTACAAATATAAATAAAATGTCGAAAAACAAAAAGTCGGTAAAAACCGTGTACTATAGGTCATAAATCCAAGAAAAAAAATGAGGAATATTCCCTACATATGCAAGAACATTACCTAAACCCTAAAACCTTAACCATAAATCCTAAGCCCTATAAATATAAATAAAATGTCGAAAAACAAAAAAGTCGGTAAAAACCGTGTACTATAGGCCATAAATACAAGAAAAAAAATGAGGAATATTCTCTACATATGCAAGAACATTACCTAAACCCTAAACCTAAAACTCTAAACCCTAAAACCTAAACCATGAACCCTAAACCCTACAAATATAAATGAAATGTCGAAAAACAAAAAAGTCGGTAAAAACCGTGTACTATAGGCCATAAATCCAAGAAAAAAAAATGAGAAATATTCCCTACATATGCAGGAACATACCCTAAACCCTAAACCTAAAACCCTAAACCCTAAAAACTTAACCCTAAACCCTATAAATATAAATAAAATGTCGAAAAACAAAAAAGTCGGTAAAAACCGTGTACTATAGGCCATAAATCCAAGAAAAAAAATGAGGAATATTCCCTACATATGCAAGAACATTACCTAAACCCTAAAACCTTAACCATAAATCCTAAGCCCTATAAATATAAATAAAATGTCGAAAAACAAAAAAGTCGGTAAAAACCGTGTACTATAGGCCATAAATCCAAGAAAAAAAATGAGGAATATTCCCTACATATGCAAGAACATTACCTAAACCCTAAACCTAAAACCCTAAACCCTATAACCTAAACCATGAACCCTAAACCCTACAAATATAAATAAAATGTCGAAAAACAAAAAAGTCGGTAAAACAGTGTACTATAGGCCATAAATACAAGAAAAAAAATGAGGAATATTCCCTACATATGCAAGAACATTATCTAAACCCTAAACCTAAAACCCTAAATCCTAAAACCTAAACCATGAACCCTAAACCCTACAAATATAAATAAAATGTCGAAAAACAAAAAGTCGGTAAAAACCGTGTACTATAGGTCATAAATCCAAGAAAAAAAATGAGGAATATTCCCTACATATGAAAGAACATACCCTAAACCCTAAACCTAAAACCCTAAACCCTAAAACCTTAACCCTAAACCCTAAACCCTATAAATATAAATAAAATGTCGAAAAACAAAAAAGTCGGTAAAAACCGTGTACTATAGGCCATAAATCCAAGAAAAAAAATGAGGAATATTCCCTACATATGCAAGAACATTACCTAAACCCTAAAACTAAAACCCTAAACCCTAAAACCTAAACCACGAACCCTAAACCCTACAAATATAAATAAAATGTCGAAAAACAAAAAAGTCGGTAAAACAGTGTACTATAGGCCATAAATACAAGAAAAAAAATGAGGAATATTCCCTACATATGCAAGAACATTATCTAAACCCTAAACCTAAAACCCTAAATCCTAAAACCTAAACCATGAACCCTAAACCCTACAAATATAAATAAAATGTCGAAAAACAAAAAGTCGGTAAAAACCGTGTACTATAGGTCATAAATCCAAGAAAAAAAATGAGGAATATTCCCTACATATGCAAGAACATACCCTAAACCCTAAACCTAAAACCCTAAACCCTAAAACCTTAACCCTAAACCCTAAACCCTATAAATATAAATAAAATGTCGAAAAACAAAAAAGTCGGTAAAAACCGTGTACTATAGGCCATAAATCCAAGAAAAAAAATGAGGAATATTCCCTACATATGCAAGAACATTACCTAAAACCCTAAACCCTAAAACCTAAACCACGAACCCTAAACCCTACAAATATAAATAAAATGTCGAAAAACAAAAAAGTCGGTAAAACAGTGTACTATAGGCCATAAATACAAGAAAAAAAATGAGGAATATTCTCTACATATGCAAGAACATTACCTAAACCCTAAACCTAAAACTCTAAACCCTAAAACCTAAACCATGAACCCTAAACCCTACAAATATAAATAAAATGTCGAAAAACAAAAAAGTCGGTAAAAACCGTGTACTATAGGCCATAAATCCAAGAAAAAAAAATGAGGAATATTCCCTACATATGCAGGAACATACCCTAAACCCTAAACCTAAAACCCTAAACCCTAAAAACTTAACCCTAAACCCTATAAATATAAATAAAATGTCGAAAAACAAAAAAGTCGGTAAAAACCGTGTACTATAGGCCATAAATCCAAGAAAAAAAATGAGGAATATTCCCTACATATGCAAGAACATTACCTAAACCCTAAAACCTTAACCATAAATCCTAAGCCCTATAAATATAAATAAAATGTCGAAAAACAAAAAAGTCGGTAAAAACCGTGTACTATAGGCCATAAATCCAAGAAAAAAAATGAGGAATATTCCCTACATATGCAAGAACATTACCTAAACCCTAAACCTAAAACCCTAAACCCTATAACCTAAACCATGAACCCTAAACCCTACAAATATAAATAAAATGTCGAAAAACAAAAAAGTCGGTAAAACAGTGTACTATAGGCCATAAATACAAGAAAAAAAATGAGGAATATTCCCTACATATGCAAGAACATTATCTAAACCCTAAACCTAAAACCCTAAATCCTAAAACCTAAACCATGAACCCTAAACCCTGCAAATATAAATAAAATGACGAAAAACAAAAAGTCGGTAAAAACCGTGTACTATAGGTCATAAATCCAAGAAAAAAAATGAGGAATATTCCCTACATATGCAAGAACATTATCTAAACCCTAAAACCTTAACCATAAATCCTAAGCCCTATAAATATAAATAAAATGTCGAAAAACAAAAAAGTCGGTAAAAACCGTGTACTATAGGCCATAAATACAAGAAAAAAAATGAGGAATATTCTCTACATATGCAAGAACATTACCTAAACCCTAAACCTAAAACTCTAAACCCTAAAACCTAAACCATGAACCCTAAACCCTACAAATATAAATAAAATGTCGAAAAACAAAAAAGTCGGTAAAAACCGTGTACTATAGGCCATAAATCCAAGAAAAAAAAATGAGGAATATTCCCTACATATGCAGGAACATACCCTAAACCCTAAACCTAAAACCCTAAACCCTAAAAACTTAACCCTAAACCCTATAAATATAAATAAAATGTCGAAAAACAAAAAAGTCGGTAAAAACCGTGTACTATAGGCCATAAATCCAAGAAAAAAAATGAGGAATATTCCCTACATATGCAAGAACATTACCTAAACCCTAAAACCTTAATCCTAAACCCTAAGCCCTATAAATATAAATAAAATGTCAAAAAACAAAAAAGTCGGTAAAAACCGTGTACTATAGGCCATAAATCCAAGAAAAAAAATGAGGAATATTCCCTACATATGCAAGAACATTACCTAAACCCTAAACCTAAAACCCTAAACCCTATAACCTAAACCATGAACCCTAAACCCTACAAATATAAATAAAATGTCGAAAAACAAAAAAGTCGGTAAAACAGTGTACTATAGGCCATAAATACAAGAAAAAAAATGAGGAATATTCCCTACATATGCAAGAACATTATCTAAACCCTAAACCTAAAACCCTAAATCCTAAAACCTAAACCATGAACCCTAAACCCTACAAATATAAATAAAATGACGAAAAACAAAAAGTCGGTAAAAACCGTGTACTATAGGTCATAAATCCAAGAAAAAAAATGAGGAATATTCCCTACATATGCAAGAACATTACCTAAACCCTAAAACCTTAACCATAAATCCTAAGCCCTATAAATATAAATAAAATGTCGAAAAACAAAAAAGTCGGTAAAAACCGTGTACTATAGGCCATAAATACAAGAAAAAAAATGAGGAATATTCTCTACATATGCAAGAACATTACCTAAACCCGAAACCTAAAACTCTAAACCCTAAAACCTAAACCATGAACCCTAAACCCTACAAATATAAATAAAATGTCGAAAAACAAAAAAGTCGGTAAAAACCGTGTACTATAGGCCATAAATCCAAGAAAAAAAAATGAGGAATATTCCCTACATATGCAGGAACATACCCTAAACCCTAAACCTAAAACCCTAAACCCTAAAAACTTAACCCTAAACCCTATAAATATAAATAAAATGTCGAAAAACAAAAAAGTCGGTAAAAACCGTGTACTATAGGCCATAAATCCAAGAAAAAAAATGAGGAATATTCCCTACATATGCAAGAACATTACCTAAACCCTAAAACCTTAATCCTAAACCCTAAGCCCTATAAATATAAATAAAATGTCAAAAAACAAAAAAGTCGGTAAAAACCGTGTACTATAGGCCATAAATCCAAGAAAAAAAATGAGGAATATTCCCTACATATGCAAGAACATTACCTAAACCCTAAACCTAAAACCCTAAACCCTATAACCTAAACCATGAACCCTAAACCCTACAAATATAAATAAAATGTCGAAAAACAAAAAAGTCGGTAAAATAGTGTACTATAGGCCATAAATACAAGAAAAAAAATGAGGAATATTCCCTACATATGCAAGAACATTATCTAAACCCTAAACCTAAAACCCTAAATCCTAAAACCTAAACCATGAACCCTAAACCCTACAAATATAAATAAAATGTCGAAAAACAAAAAGTCGGTAAAAACCGTGTACTATAGGTCATAAATCCAAGAAAAAAAATGAGGAATATTCCCTACATATGAAAGAACATACCCTAAACCCTAAACCTAAAACCCTAAACCCTAAAACCTTAACCCTAAACCCTAAACCCTATAAATATAAATAAAATGTCGAAAAACAAAAAAGTCGGTAAAAACCGTGTACTATAGGCCATAAATCCAAGAAAAAAAATGAGGAATATTCCCTACATATGCAAGAACATTACCTAAACCCTAAAACTAAAACCCTAAACCCTAAAACCTAAACCACGAACCCTAAACCCTACAAATATAAATAAAATGTCGAAAAACAAAAAAGTCGGTAAAACAGTGTACTATAGGCCATAAATACAAGAAAAAAAATGAGGAATATTCTCTACATATGCAAGAACATTACCTAAACCCTAAACCTAAAACTCTAAACCCTAAAACCTAAACCATGAACCCTAAACCCTACAAATATAAATAAAATGTCGAAAAACAAAAAAGTCGGTAAAAACCGTGTACTATAGGCCATAAATCCAAGAAAAAAAAATGAGGAATATTCCCTACATATGCAGGAACATACCCTAAACCCTAAACCTAAAACCCTAAACCCTAAAAACTTAACCCTAAACCCTATAAATATAAATAAAATGTCGAAAAACAAAAAAGTCGGTAAAAACCGTGTACTATAGGCCATAAATCCAAGAAAAAAAATGAGGAATATTCCCTACATATGCAAGAACATTACCTAAACCCTAAAACCTTAACCATAAATCCTAAGCCCTATAAATATAAATAAAATGTCGAAAAACAAAAAAGTCGGTAAAAACCGTGTACTATAGGCCATAAATCCAAGAAAAAAAAATGAGGAATATTCCCTACATATGCAAGAACATACCCTAAACCCTAAATCTAAAACCCTAGACCCTAAAAACTTAACCCTAAACCCTAAACCCTATAAATATAAATAAAATGTCGAAAAACAAAAAAGTCGGTAAAAACCGTGTACTATAGGCCATAAATCCAAGAAAAAAAATGAGGAATATTCCCTACATATCCAAGAACATTACCTAAACCCTAAACCTAAAACCCTAAACCCTAAAACCTAAACCATGAACCCTAAACCCTACAAATATAAATAAAATGGCGAAAAACAAAAAAGTCGGTAAAACAGTGTACTATAGGCCATAAATACAAGAAAAAAATTGAGGAATATTCCCTACATGTGTAAGAACATTACCTAAACCCTAAACCTAAAACCCTAAACCCTAAAACCTAAACCATGAACCCTAAACCCTACAAATATAAATAAAATGTCGAAAAACAAAAAAGTCGGTAAAAACCGTGTACTATAGGCCATAAATCCAAGAAAAAAAATGAGGAATATTCCCTACATATGCAAGAACATACCCTAAACCCTAAACCTAAAACCCTAAACCCTAAAAACTTAACCCTAAACCCTAAACCCTATAAATATAAATAAAATGTCGAAAAACAAAAAAGTCGGTAAAAACCGTGTACTATAGGCCATAAATCCAAGAAAAAAAATGAGGAATATTCCCTACATATGCAAGAACATTACCTAAACCCTAAAACCTTAATCCTAAACCCTAAACCCTATAAATATAAATAAAATGTCGAAAAACAAAAAAGTCGGTAAAAACCGTGTACTATAGGCCATAAATCCAAGAAAAAAAATGAGGAATATTCCCTACATATGCAAGAACATTACCTAAACCCTAAACCCTAAAACCTTAATCCTCAACACTAAACCCTATAAATATAAATAAAATGTCGAAAAACAAAAAAATCGGTAAACACCGTGTACTATAGGCCATAAATCCAAGAAAAAAAAATGAGGAATATTCCCTACATATGCAAGAACATACCCTAAACCCTAAACCTAAAACCCTAAACCCTAAAAACTTAACCCTAAACCCTATAAATACAAATAAAATGTCGAAAAACAAAAAAGTCGGTAAAAACCGTGTACTATAGGCCATAAATCCAAGAAAAAAAATGAGGAATATTCCCTACATATGCAAGAACATTACCTAAACCCTAAAACCTTAACCATAAACCCTAAGCCCTATAAATATAAATAAAATGTCGAAAAACAAAAAAGTCGGTAAAAACCGTGTACTATAGGCCATAAATCCAAGAAAAAAAATGAGGAATATTCCCTACATATGCAAGAACATTACCTAAACCCTAAACCTAAAACCCTAAACCCTATAACCTAAACCATGAACCCTAAACCCTACAAATATAAATAAAATGTCGAAAAACAAAAAAGTCGGTAAAACAGTGTATTATAGGCCATAAATACAAGAAAAAAAATGAGGAATATTCCCTACATATGCAAGAACATTATCTAAACCCTAAACCTAAAACCCTAAATCCTAAAACCTAAACCATGAACCCTAAACCCTACAAATATAAATAAAATGTCGAAAAACAAAAAGTCGGTAAAAACCGTGTACTATAGGTCATAAATCCAAGAAAAAAAATGAGGAATATTCCCTACATATGCAAGAACATACCCTAAACCCTAAACCTAAAACCCTAAACCCTAAAAACTTAACCCTAAACCCTATAAATATAAATAAAATGTCGAAAAACAAAAAAGTCGGTAAAAACCGTGTACTATAGGCCATAAATCCAAGAAAAAAAATGAGGAATATTCCCTACATATGCAAGAACATTACCTAAACCCTAAAACCTTAACCATAAATCCTAAGCCCTATAAATATAAATAAAATGTCGAAAAACAAAAAAGTCGGTAAAAACCGTGTACTATAGGCCATAAATCCAAGAAAAAAAAATGAGGAATATTCCCTACATATGCAAGAACATACCCTAAACCCTAAATCTAAAACCCTAGACCCTAAAAACTTAACCCTAAACCCTAAACCCTATAAATATAAATAAAATGTCGAAAAACAAAAAAGTCGGTAAAAACCGTGTACTATAGGCCATAAATCCAAGAAAAAAAATGAGGAATATTCCCTACATATCCAAGAACATTACCTAAACCCTAAACCTAAAACCCTAAACCCTAAAACCTAAACCATGAACCCTAAACCCTACAAATATAAATAAAATGGCGAAAAACAAAAAAGTCGGTAAAACAGTGTACTATAGGCCATAAATACAAGAAAAAAATTGAGGAATATTCCCTACATGTGTAAGAACATTACCTAAACCCTAAACCTAAAACCCTAAACCCTAAAACCTAAACCATGAACCCTAAACCCTACAAATATAAATAAAATGTCGAAAAACAAAAAAGTCGGTAAAAACCGTGTACTATAGGCCATAAATCCAAGAAAAAAAATGAGGAATATTCCCTACATATGCAAGAACATACCCTAAACCCTAAACCTAAAACCCTAAACCCTAAAAACTTAACCCTAAACCCTAAACCCTATAAATATAAATAAAATGTCGAAAAACAAAAAAGTCGGTAAAAACCGTGTACTATAGGCCATAAATCCAAGAAAAAAAATGAGGAATATTCCCTACATATGCAAGAACATTACCTAAACCCTAAACCTAAAACCCTAAACCCTATAACCTAAACCATGAACCCTAAACCCTACAAATATAAATAAAATGTCGAAAAACAAAAAAGTCGGTAAAACAGTGTACTATAGGCCATAAATACAAGAAAAAAAATGAGGAATATTCCCTACATATGCAAGAACATTATCTAAACCCTAAACCTAAAACCCTAAATCCTAAAACCTAAACCATGAACCCTAAACCCTACAAATATAAATAAAATGTCGAAAAACAAAAAGTCGGTAAAAACCGTGTACTATAGGTCATAAATCCAAGAAAAAAAATGAGGAATATTCCCTACATATGAAAGAACATACCCTAAACCCTAAACCTAAAACCCTAAACCCTAAAACCTTAACCCTAAACCCTAAACCCTATAAATATAAATAAAATGTCGAAAAACAAAAAAGTCGGTAAAAACCGTGTACTATAGGCCATAAATCCAAGAAAAAAAATGAGGAATATTCCCTACATATGCAAGAACATTACCTAAACCCTAAAACTAAAACCCTAAACCCTAAAACCTAAACCACGAACCCTAAACCCTACAAATATAAATAAAATGTCGAAAAACAAAAAAGTCGGTAAAACAGTGTACTATAGGCCATAAATACAAGAAAAAAAATGAGGAATATTCTCTACATATGCAAGAACATTACCTAAACCCTAAACCTAAAACTCTAAACCCTAAAACCTAAACCATGAACCCTAAACCCTACAAATATAAATAAAATGTCGAAAAACAAAAAAGTCGGTAAAAACCGTGTACTATAGGCCATAAATCCAAGAAAAAAAAATGAGGAATATTCCCTACATATGCAGGAACATACCCTAAACCCTAAACCTAAAACCCTAAACCCTAAAAACTTAACCCTAAACCCTATAAATATAAATAAAATGTCGAAAAACAAAAAAGTCGGTAAAAACCGTGTACTATAGGCCATAAATCCAAGAAAAAAAATGAGGAATATTCCCTACATATGCAAGAACATTACCTAAACCCTAAAACCTTAACCATAAATCCTAAGCCCTATAAATATAAATAAAATGTCGAAAAACAAAAAAGTCGGTAAAAACCGTGTACTATAGGCCATAAATCCAAGAAAAAAAAATGAGGAATA
Source organism: Primula vulgaris (assembly GCA_963920805.1). NCBI lineage: Eukaryota > Viridiplantae > Streptophyta > Magnoliopsida > Ericales > Primulaceae > Primula > Primula vulgaris. The sequence continues at coordinate 77,228 of CAWUCN010000010.1, forward strand.
TTCCCTACATATGCAAGAACATACCCTAAACCCTAAATCTAAAACCCTAGACCCTAAAAACTTAACCCTAAACCCTAAACCCTATAAATATAAATAAAATGTCGAAAAACAAAAAAGTCGGTAAAAACCGTGTACTATAGGCCATAAATCCAAGAAAAAAAATGAGGAATATTCCCTACATATCCAAGAACATTACCTAAACCCTAAACCTAAAACCCTAAACCCTAAAACCTAAACCATGAACCCTAAACCCTACAAATATAAATAAAATGGCGAAAAACAAAAAAGTCGGTAAAACAGTGTACTATAGGCCATAAATACAAGAAAAAAATTGAGGAATATTCCCTACATGTGTAAGAACATTACCTAAACCCTAAACCTAAAACCCTAAACCCTAAAACCTAAACCATGAACCCTAAACCCTACAAATATAAATAAAATGTCGAAAAACAAAAAAGTCGGTAAAAACCGTGTACTATAGGCCATAAATCCAAGAAAAAAAATGAGGAATATTCCCTACATATGCAAGAACATACCCTAAACCCTAAACCTAAAACCCTAAACCCTAAAAACTTAACCCTAAACCCTAAACCCTATAAATATAAATAAAATGTCGAAAAACAAAAAAGTCGGTAAAAACCGTGTACTATAGGCCATAAATCCAAGAAAAAAAATGAGGAATATTCCCTACATATGCAAGAACATTACCTAAACCCTAAAACCTTAATCCTAAACCCTAAACCCTATAAATATAAATAAAATGTCGAAAAACAAAAAAGTCGGTAAAAACCGTGTACTATAGGCCATAAATCCAAGAAAAAAAATGAGGAATATTCCCTACATATGCAAGAACATTACCTAAACCCTAAACCCTAAAACCTTAATCCTCAACACTAAACCCTATAAATATAAATAAAATGTCGAAAAACAAAAAAATCGGTAAACACCGTGTACTATAGGCCATAAATCCAAGAAAAAAAAATGAGGAATATTCCCTACATATGCAAGAACATACCCTAAACCCTAAACCTAAAACCCTAAACCCTAAAAACTTAACCCTAAACCCTATAAATACAAATAAAATGTCGAAAAACAAAAAAGTCGGTAAAAACCGTGTACTATAGGCCATAAATCCAAGAAAAAAAATGAGGAATATTCCCTACATATGCAAGAACATTACCTAAACCCTAAAACCTTAACCATAAACCCTAAGCCCTATAAATATAAATAAAATGTCGAAAAACAAAAAAGTCGGTAAAAACCGTGTACTATAGGCCATAAATCCAAGAAAAAAAATGAGGAATATTCCCTACATATGCAAGAACATTACCTAAACCCTAAACCTAAAACCCTAAACCCTATAACCTAAACCATGAACCCTAAACCCTACAAATATAAATAAAATGTCGAAAAACAAAAAAGTCGGTAAAACAGTGTATTATAGGCCATAAATACAAGAAAAAAAATGAGGAATATTCCCTACATATGCAAGAACATTATCTAAACCCTAAACCTAAAACCCTAAATCCTAAAACCTAAACCATGAACCCTAAACCCTACAAATATAAATAAAATGTCGAAAAACAAAAAGTCGGTAAAAACCGTGTACTATAGGTCATAAATCCAAGAAAAAAAATGAGGAATATTCCCTACATATGCAAGAACATACCCTAAACCCTAAACCTAAAACCCTAAACCCTAAAAACTTAACCCTAAACCCTATAAATATAAATAAAATGTCGAAAAACAAAAAAGTCGGTAAAAACCGTGTACTATAGGCCATAAATCCAAGAAAAAAAATGAGGAATATTCCCTACATATGCAAGAACATTACCTAAACCCTAAAACCTTAACCATAAATCCTAAGCCCTATAAATATAAATAAAATGTCGAAAAACAAAAAAGTCGGTAAAAACCGTGTACTATAGGCCATAAATCCAAGAAAAAAAAATGAGGAATATTCCCTACATATGCAAGAACATACCCTAAACCCTAAATCTAAAACCCTAGACCCTAAAAACTTAACCCTAAACCCTAAACCCTATAAATATAAATAAAATGTCGAAAAACAAAAAAGTCGGTAAAAACCGTGTACTATAGGCCATAAATCCAAGAAAAAAAATGAGGAATATTCCCTACATATCCAAGAACATTACCTAAACCCTAAACCTAAAACCCTAAACCCTAAAACCTAAACCATGAACCCTAAACCCTACAAATATAAATAAAATGGCGAAAAACAAAAAAGTCGGTAAAACAGTGTACTATAGGCCATAAATACAAGAAAAAAATTGAGGAATATTCCCTACATGTGTAAGAACATTACCTAAACCCTAAACCTAAAACCCTAAACCCTAAAACCTAAACCATGAACCCTAAACCCTACAAATATAAATAAAATGTCGAAAAACAAAAAAGTCGGTAAAAACCGTGTACTATAGGCCATAAATCCAAGAAAAAAAATGAGGAATATTCCCTACATATGCAAGAACATACCCTAAACCCTAAACCTAAAACCCTAAACCCTAAAAACTTAACCCTAAACCCTAAACCCTATAAATATAAATAAAATGTCGAAAAACAAAAAAGTCGGTAAAAACCGTGTACTATAGGCCATAAATCCAAGAAAAAAAATGAGGAATATTCCCTACATATGCAAGAACATTACCTAAACCCTAAAACCTTAATCCTAAACCCTAAACCCTATAAATATAAATAAAATGTCGAAAAACAAAAAAGTCGGTAAAAACCGTGTACTATAGGCCATAAATCCAAGAAAAAAAATGAGGAATATTCCCTACATATGCAAGAACATTACCTAAACCCTAAACCCTAAAACCTTAATCCTCAACACTAAACCCTATAATATAAATAAAATGTCGAAAAACAAAAAAATCGGTAAACACCGTGTACTATAGGCCATAAATCCAAGAAAAAAAATGAGGAATATTCCCTACATATGCAAGAACATACCCTAAACCCTAAACCTAAAACCCTAAACCCTAAAAACTTAACCCTAAACCCTATAAATACAAATAAAATGTCGAAAAACAAAAAAGTCGGTAAAAACCGTGTACTATAGGCCATAAATCCAAGAAAAAAAATGAGGAATATTCCCTACATATGCAAGAACATTACCTAAACCCTAAAACCTTAACCATAAACCCTAAGCCCTATAAATATAAATAAAATGTCGAAAAACAAAAAAGTCGGTAAAAACCGTGTACTATAGGCCATAAATCCAAGAAAAAAAATGAGGAATATTCCCTACATATGCAAGAACATTACCTAAACCCTAAACCTAAAACCCTAAACCCTATAACCTAAACCATGAACCCTAAACCCTACAAATATAAATAAAATGTCGAAAAACAAAAAAGTCGGTAAAACAGTGTATTATAGGCCATAAATACAAGAAAAAAAATGAGGAATATTCCCTACATATGCAAGAACATTATCTAAACCCTAAACCTAAAACCCTAAATCCTAAAACCTAAACCATGAACCCTAAACCCTACAAATATAAATAAAATGTCGAAAAACAAAAAGTCGGTAAAAACCGTGTACTATAGGTCATAAATCCAAGAAAAAAAATGAGGAATATTCCCTACATATGCAAGAACATACCCTAAACCCTAAACCTAAAACCCTAAACCCTAAAAACTTAACCCTAAACCCTATAAATATAAATAAAATGTCGAAAAACAAAAAAGTCGGTAAAAACCGTGTACTATAGGCCATAAATCCAAGAAAAAAACTGAGGAATATTCCCTACATATGCAAGAACATTACCTAAACCCTAAAACCTTAACCATAAATCCTAAGCCCTATAAATATAAATAAAATGTCGAAAAACAAAAAAGTCGGTAAAAACCGTGTACTATAGGCCATAAATCCAAGAAAAAAAAATGAGGAATATTCCCTACATATGCAAGAACATACCCTAAACCCTAAACCTAAAACCCTAAACCCTAAAAACTTAACCCTAAACCCTAAACCCTATAAATATAAATAAAATGTCGAAAAACAAAAAAGTCGGTAAAAACCGTGTACTATAGGCCATAAATCCAAGAAAAAAAATGAGGAATATTCCCTACATATGCAAGAACATTACCTAAACCCTAAACCTAAAACCCTAAACCCTAAAACCTAAACCACGAACCCTAAACCCTACAAATATAAATAAAATGTCGAAAAACAAAAAAGTCGGTAAAACAGTGTACTATAGGCCATAAATACAAGAAAAAAAATGAGGAATATTCTCTACATATGCAAGAACATTACCTAAACCCTAAACCTAAAACGCTAAACCCTAAAACCTAAACCATGAACCCTAAACCCTACAAATATAAATAAAATGTCGAAAAACAAAAAAGTCGGTAAAAACCGTGTACTATAGGCCATAAATCCAAGAAAAAAAATGAGGAATATTCCCTACATATGCAAGAACATACCCTAAACCCTAAACCTGAAACCCTAAACCCTAAAAACTTAACCCTAAAACCTAAACCCTATAAATATAAATAAAATGTCGAAAAACAAAAAAGTCGGTAAAAACCGTGTACTATAGGCCATAAATCCAAGAAAAAAAATGAGGAATATTCCCTACATATGCAAGAACATTACCTAAACCCTAAACCCTAAAACCTTAATCCTCAACACTAAACCCTATAAATATAAATAAAATGTCGAAAAACAAAAAAATCGGTAAACACCGTGTACTATAGGCCATAAATCCAAGAAAAAAAAATGAGGAATATTCCCTACATATGCAAGAACATACCCTAAACCCTAAACCTAAAACCCTAAACCCTAAAAACTTAACCCTAAACCCTATAAATACAAATAAAATGTCGAAAAACAAAAAAGTCGGTAAAAACCGTGTACTATAGGCCATAAATCCAAGAAAAAAAATGAGGAATATTCCCTACATATGCAAGAACATTACCTAAACCCTAAAACCTTAACCATAAACCCTAAGCCCTATAAATATAAATAAAATGTCGAAAAACAAAAAAGTCGGTAAAAACCGTGTACTATAGGCCATAAATCCAAGAAAAAAAATGAGGAATATTCCCTACATATGCAAGAAGATTACCTAAACCCTAAACCTAAAACCCTAAACCCTATAACCTAAACCATGAACCCTAAACCCTACAAATATAAATAAAATGTCGAAAAACAAAAAAGTCGGTAAAACAGTGTACTATAGGCCATAAATACAAGAAAAAAAATGAGGAATATTCCCTACATATGCAAGAACATTATCTAAACCCTAAACCTAAAACCCTAAATCCTAAAACCTAAACCATGAACCCTAAACCCTACAAATATAAATAAAATGTCGAAAAACAAAAAGTCGGTAAAAACCGTGTACTATAGGTCATAAATCCAAGAAAAAAAATGAGGAATATTCCCTACATATGCAAGAACATACCCTAAACCCTAAACCTAAAACCCTAAACCCTAAAAACTTAACCCTAAACCCTAAACCCTATAAATATAAATAAAATGTCGAAAAACAAAAAAGTCGGTAAAAACCGTGTACTATAGGCCATAAATCCAAGAAAAAAAATGAGGAATATTCCCTACATATGCAAGAACATTACCTAAACCCTAAACCTAAAACCCTAAACCCTAAAACCTAAACCACGAACCCTAAACCCTACAAATATAAATAAAATGTCGAAAAACAAAAAAGTCGGTAAAACAGTGTACTATAGGCCATAAATACAAGAAAAAAAATGAGGAATATTCTCTACATATGCAAGAACACTACCTAAACCTTAAACCTAAAACGCTAAACCCTAAAACCTAAACCATGAACCCTAAACCCTACAAATATAAATAAAATGTCGAAAAACAAAAAAGTCGGTAAAAACCGTGTACTATAGGCCATAAATCCAAGAAAAAAAATGAGGAATATTCCCTACATATGCAAGAACATACCCTAAACCCTAAACCTAAAACCCTAAACCCTAAAAACTTAACCCTAAACCCTAAACCCTATAAATATAAATAAAATGTCGAAAAACAAAAAAGTCGGTAAAAACCGTGTACTATAGGCCATAAATCCAAGAAAAAAAATGAGGAATATTCCCTACATATGCAAGAACATTACCTAAACCCTAAACCCTAAAACCTTAATCCTCAACACTAAACCCTATAAATATAAATAAAATGTCGAAAAACAAAAAAATCGGTAAACACCGTGTACTATAGGCCATAAATCCAAGAAAAAAAAATGAGGAATATTCCCTACATATGCAAGAACATACCCTAAACCCTAAACCTAAAACCCTAAACCCTAAAAACTTAACCCTAAACCCTATAAATACAAATAAAATGTCGAAAAACAAAAAAGTCGGTAAAAACCGTGTACTATAGGCCATAAATCCAAGAAAAAAAATGAGGAATATTCCCTACATATGCAAGAACATTACCTAAACCCTAAAACCTTAACCATAAACCCTAAGCCCTATAAATATAAATAAAATGTCGAAAAACAAAAAAGTCGGTAAAAACCGTGTACTATAGGCCATAAATCCAAGAAAAAAAATGAGGAATATTCCCTACATATGCAAGAACATTACCTAAACCCTAAACCTAAAACCCTAAACCCTATAACCTAAACCATGAACCCTAAACCCTACAAATATAAATAAAATGTCGAAAAACAAAAAAGTCGGTAAAACAGTGTACTATAGGCCATAAATACAAGAAAAAAAATGAGGAATATTCCCTACATATGCAAGAACATTATCTAAACCCTAAACCTAAAACCCTAAATCCTAAAACCTAAACCATGAACCCTAAACCCTACAAATATAAATAAAATGTCGAAAAACAAAAAGTCGGTAAAAACCGTGTACTATAGGCCATAAATCCAAGAAAAAAAATGAGGAATATTCCCTACATATGCAAGAACATTACCTAAACCCTAAAACCTTAACCATAAATCCTAAGCCCTATAAATATAAATAAAATGTCGAAAAACAAAAAAGTCGGTAAAAACCGTGTACTATAGGCCATAAATACAAGAAAAAAAATGAGGAATATTCTCTACATATGCAAGAACATTACCTAAACCCTAAACCTAAAACTCTAAACCCTAAAACCTAAACCACGAACCCTAAACCCTACAAATATAAATAAAATGTCGAAAAACAAAAAAGTCGGTAAAACAGTGTACTATAGGCCATAAATACAAGAAAAAAAATGAGGAATATTCTCTACATATGCAAGAACATTACCTAAACCCTAAACCTAAAACTCTAAACCCTAAAACCTAAACCATGAACCCTAAACCCTACAAATATAAATAAAATGTCGAAAAACAAAAAAGTCGGTAAAAACCGTGTATTATAGGCCATAAATCCAAGAAAAAAAAATGAGGAATATTCCCTACATATGCAGGAACATACCCTAAACCCTAAACCTAAAACCCTAAACCCTAAAAACTTAACCCTAAACCCTATAAATATAAATAAAATGTCGAAAAACAAAAAAGTCGGTAAAAACCGTGTACTATAGGCCATAAATCCAAGAAAAAAAATGAGGAATATTCCCTACATATGCAAGAACATTACCTAAACCCTAAAACCTTAACCATAAATCCTAAGCCCTATAAATATAAATAAAATGTCGAAAAACAAAAAAGTCGGTAAAAACCGTGTACTATAGGCCATAAATCCAAGAAAAAAAATGAGGAATATTCCCTACATATGCAAGAACATTACCTAAACCCTAAACCTAAAACCCTAAACCCTATAACCTAAACCATGAACCCTAAACCCTACAAATATAAATAAAATGTCGAAAAACAAAAAAGTCGGTAAAACAGTGTACTATAGGCCATAAATACAAGAAAAAAAATGAGGAATATTCCCTACATATGCAAGAACATTATCTAAACCCTAAACCTAAAACCCTAAATCCTAAAACCTAAACCATGAACCCTAAACCCTACAAATATAAATAAAATGTCGAAAAACAAAAAGTCGGTAAAAACCGTGTACTATAGGTCATAAATCCAAGAAAAAAAATGAGGAATATTCCCTACATATGCAAGAACATTACCTAAACCCTAAAACCTTAACCATAAATCCTAAGCCCTATAAATATAAATAAAATGTCGAAAAACAAAAAAGTCGGTAAAAACCGTGTACTATAGGCCATAAATACAAGAAAAAAAATGAGGAATATTCTCTACATATGCAAGAACATTACCTAAACCCTAAACCTAAAACTCTAAACCCTAAAACCTAAACCATGAACCCTAAACCCTACAAATATAAATAAAATGTCGAAAAACAAAAAAGTCGGTAAAAACCGTGTACTATAGGCCATAAATCCAAGAAAAAAAAATGAGGAATATTCCCTACATATGCAGGAACATACCCTAAACCCTAAACCTAAAACCCTAAACCCTAAAAACTTAACCCTAAACCCTATAAATATAAATAAAATGTCGAAAAACAAAAAAGTCGGTAAAAACCGTGTACTATAGGCCATAAATCCAAGAAAAAAAATGAGGAATATTCCCTACATATGCAAGAACATTACCTAAACCCTAAAACCTTAACCATAAATCCTAAGCCCTATAAATATAAATAAAATGTCGAAAAACAAAAAAGTCGGTAAAAACCGTGTACTATAGGCCATAAATCCAAGAAAAAAAATGAGGAATATTCCCTACATATGCAAGAACATACCCTAAACCCTAAACCTAAAACCCTAAACCCTAAAACCTCAACCCTAAACCCTAAACCCTATAAATATAAATAAAATGTCGAAAAACAAAAAAGTCGGTAAAAACCGTGTACTATAGGCCATAAATCCAAGAAAAAAAAATGAGGAATATTCCCTACATATGCAAGAACATACCCTAAACCCTAAATCTAAAACCCTAGACCCTAAAAACTTAACCCTAAACCCTAAACCCTATAAATATAAATAAAATGTCGAAAAACAAAAAAGTCGGTAAAAACCGTGTACTATAGGCCATAAATCCAAGAAAAAAAATGAGGAATATTCCCTACATATGCAAGAACATTACCTAAACCCTAAACCTAAAACCCTAAACCCTAAAACCTAAGCCATGAACCCTAAACCCTACAAATATAAATAAAATGTCGAAAAACAAAAAAGTCGGTAAAAACCGTGTACTATAGGCCATAAATACAAGAAAAAAATGAGGAATATTCCCTACATATGCAAGAACATACCCTAAACCCTAAACCTAAAACCCTAAACCCTAAAACCTCAACCCTAAACCCTAAACCCTATAAATATAAATAAAATGTCGAAAAACAAAAAAGTCGGTAAAAACCGTGTACTATAGGCCATAAATCCAAGAAAAAAAAATGAGGAATATTCCCTACATATGCAAGAACATACCCTAAACCCTAAATCTAAAACCCTAGACCCTCAAAACTTAACCCTAAACCCTAAACCCTATAAATATAAATAAAATGTCGAAAAACAAAAAAGTCGATAAAAACCGTGTACTATAGGCCATAAATCCAAGAAAAAAAATGAGGAATATTCCCTACATATCCAAGAACATTACCTAAACCCTAAACCTAAAACCCTAAACCCTAAAACCTAAACCATGAACCCTAAACCCTACAAATATAAATAAAATGGCGAAAAACAAAAAAGTCGGTAAAACAGTGTACTATAGGCCATAAATACAAGAAAAAAATTGAGGAATATTCCCTACATGTGTAAGAACATTACCTAAACCCTAAACCTAAAACCCTAAACCCTAAAACCTAAACCATGAACCCTAAACCCTACAAATATAAATAAAATGTCGAAAAACAAAAAAGTCGGTAAAAACCGTGTACTATAGGCCATAAATCCAAGAAAAAAAATGAGGAATATTCCCTACATATGCAAGAACATACCCTAAACCCTAAACCTAAAACCCTAAACCCTAAAAACTTAACCCTAAACCCTAAACCTAAAACCCTAAACCCTAAAAACTTAACCCTAAACCCTATAAATATAAATAAAATGTCGAAAAACAAAAAAGTCGGTAAAAACCGTGTACTATAGGCCATAAATCCAAGAAAAAAAATGAGAAATATTCCCTACATATGCAAGAACATTACCTAAACCCTAAAACCTTAACCATAAATCCTAAGCCCTATAAATATAAATAAAATGTCGAAAAACAAAAAAGTCTGTAAAAACCGTGTACTATAGGCCATAAATCCAAGAAAAAAAAATGAGGAATATTCCCTACATATGCAAGAACATACCCTAAACCCTAAACCTAAAACCCTAAACCCTAAAAACTTAACCCTAAACCCTAAACCCTATAAATATAAATAAAATGTCGAAAAACAAAAAAGTCGGTAAAAACCGTGTACTATAGGCCATAAATCCAAGAAAAAAAATGAGGAATATTCCCTACATATGCAAGAAAATTACCTAAACCCTAAACCCTAAAACCTTAATCCTCAACACTAAACCCTATAAATATAAATAAAATGTCGAAAAACAAAAAAATCGGTAAACACCGTGTACTATAGGCCATAAATCCAAGAAAAAAAAATGAGGAATATTCCCTACATATGCAAGAACATACCCTAAACCCTAAACCTAAAACCCTAAACCCTAAAAACTTAACCCTAAACCCTATAAATACAAATAAAATGTCGAAAAACAAAAAAGTCGGTAAAAACCGTGTACTATAGGCCATAAATCCAAGAAAAAAAATGAGGAATATTCCCTACATATGCAAGAACATTACCTAAACCCTAAAACCTTAACCATAAACCCTAAGCCCTATAAATATAAATAAAATGTCGAAAAACAAAAAAGTCGGTAAAAACCGTGTACTATAGGCCATAAATCCAAGAAAAAAAATGAGGAATATTCCCTACATATGCAAGAACATTACCTAAACCCTAAACCTAAAACCCTAAACCCTATAACCTAAACCATGAACCCTAAACCCTACAAATATAAATAAAATGTCGAAAAACAAAAAAGTCGGTAAAACAGTGTACTATAGGCCATAAATACAAGAAAAAAAATGAGGAATATTCCCTACATATGCAAGAACATTATCTAAACCCTAAACCTAAAACCCTAAATCCTAAAACCTAAACCATGAACCCTAAACCCTACAAATATAAATAAAATGTCGAAAAACAAAAAGTCGGTAAAAACCGTGTACTATAGGTCATAAATCCAAGAAAAAAAATGAGGAATATTCCCTACATATGCAAGAACATACCCTAAACCCTAAACCTAAAACCCTAAACCCTAAAACCTTAACCCTAAACCCTAAACCATATAAATATAAATAAAATGTCGAAAAACAAAAAAGTCGGTAAAAACCGTGTACTATAGGCCATAAATCCAAGAAAAAAAATGAGGAATATTCCCTACATATGCAAGAACATTACCTAAACCCTAAACCTAAAACCCTAAACCCTAAAACCTAAACCACGAACCCTAAACCCTACAAATATAAATAAAATGTCGAAAAACAAAAAAGTCGGTAAAACAGTGTACTATAGGCCATAAATACAAGAAAAAAAATGAGGAATATTCTCTACATATGCAAGAACATTACCTAAACCCTAAACCTAAAACTCTAAACCCTAAAACCTAAACCATGAACCCTAAACCCTACAAATATAAATAAAATGTCGAAAAACAAAAAAGTCGGTAAAAACCGTGTACTATAGGCCATAAATCCAAGAAAAAAAAATGAGGAATATTCCCTACATATGCAGGAACATACCCTAAACCCTAAACCTAAAACCCTAAACCCTAAAAACTTAACCCTAAACCCTATAAATATAAATAAAATGTCGAAAAACAAAAAAGTCGGTAAAAATCGTGTACTATAGGCCATAAATCCAAGAAAAAAAATGAGGAATATTCCCTACATATGCAAGAACATTACCTAAACCCTAAAACCTTAACCATAAATCCTAAGCCCTATAAATATAAATAAAATGTCGAAAAACAAAAAAGTCGGTAAAAACCGTGTACTATAGGCCATAAATCCAAGAAAAAAAAATGAGGAATATTCCCTACATATGCAAGAACATACCCTAAACCCTAAACCTAAAACCCTAAACCCTAAAAACTTAACCCTAAACCCTAAACCCTATAAATATAAATAAAATGTCGAAAAACAAAAAAGTCGGTAAAAACCGTGTACTATAGGCCATAAATCCAAGAAAAAAAATGAGGAATATTCCCTACATATGCAAGAACATTACCTAAACCCTAAACCTAAAACCCTAAACCCTAAAACCTAAACCACGAACCCTAAACCCTACAAATATAAATAAAATGTCGAAAAACAAAAAAGTCGGTAAAACAGTGTACTATAGGCCATAAATACAAGAAAAAAAATGAGGAATATTCTCTACATATGCAAGAACATTACCTAAACCCTAAACCTAAAACTCTAAACCCTAAAACCTAAACCATGAACCCTAAACCTTACAAATATAAATAAAATGTCGAAAAACAAAAAAGTCGGTAAAAACCGTGTACTATAGGCCATAAATCCAAGAAAAAAAATGAGGAATATTCCCTACATATGCAGGAACATACCCTAAACCCTAAACCTAAAACCCTAAACCCTAAAAACTTAACCCTAAACCCTATAAATATAAATAAAATGTCGAAAAACAAAAAAGTCGGTAAAAATCGTGTACTATAGGCCATAAATCCAAGAAAAAAAATGAGGAATATTCCCTACATATGCAAGAACATTACCTAAACCCTAAAACCTTAACCATAAATCCTAAGCCCTATAAATATAAATAAAATGTCGAAAAACAAAAAAGTCGGTAAAAACCGTGTACTATAGGCCATAAATCCAAGAAAAAAAAATGAGGAATATTCCCTACATATGCAAGAACATACCCTAAACCCTAAACCTAAAACCCTAAACCCTAAAAACTTAACCCTAAACCCTAAACCCTATAAATATAAATAAAATGTCGAAAAACAAAAAAGTCGGTAAAAACCGTGTACTATAGGCCATAAATCCAAGAAAAAAAATGAGGAATATTCCCTACATATGCAAGAACATTACCTAAACCCTAAACCTAAAACCCTAAACCCTAAAACCTAAACCACGAACCCTAAACCCTACAAATATAAATAAAATGTCGAAAAACAAAAAAGTCGGTAAAACAGTGTACTATAGGCCATAAATACAAGAAAAAAAATGAGGAATATTCTCTACATATGCAAGAACATTACCTAAACCCTAAACCTAAAACTCTAAACCCTAAAACCTAAACCATGAACCCTAAACCCTACAAATATAAATAAAATGTCGAAAAACAAAAAAGTCGGTAAAAACCGTGTACTATAGGCCATAAATCCAAGAAAAAAAAATGAGGAATATTCCCTACATATGCAGGAACATACCCTAAACCCTAAACCTAAAACCCTAAACCCTAAAAACTTAACCCTAAACCCTATAAATATAAATAAAATGTCGAAAAACAAAAAAGTCGGTAAAAATCGTGTACTATAGGCCATAAATCCAAGAAAAAAAATGAGGAATATTCCCTACATATGCAAGAACATTACCTAAACCCTAAAACCTTAACCATAAATCCTAAGCCCTATAAATATAAATAAAATGTCGAAAAACAAAAAAGTCGGTAAAAACCGTGTACTATAGGCCATAAATCCAAGAAAAAAAAATGAGGAATATTCCCTACATATGCAAGAACATACCCTAAACCCTAAACCTAAAACCCTAAACCCTAAAAACTTAACCCTAAACCCTAAACCCTATAAATATAAATAAAATGTCGAAAAACAAAAAAGTCGGTAAAAACCGTGTACTATAGGCCATAAATCCAAGAAAAAAAATGAGGAATATTCCCTACATATGCAAGAACATTACCTAAACCCTAAACCTAAAACCCTAAACCCTAAAACCTAAACCACGAACCCTAAACCCTACAAATATAAATAAAATGTCGAAAAACAAAAAAGTCGGTAAAACAGTGTACTATAGGCCATAAATACAAGAAAAAAAATGAGGAATATTCTCTACATATGCAAGAACATTACCTAAACCCTAAACCTAAAACTCTAAACCCTAAAACCTAAACCATGAACCCTAAACCCTACAAATATAAATAAAATGTCGAAAAACAAAAAAGTCGGTAAAAACCGTGTACTATAGGCCATAAATCCAAGAAAAAAAATGAGGAATATTCCCTACATATGCAGGAACATACCCTAAACCCTAAACCTAAAACCCTAAACCCTAAAAACTTAACCCTAAACCCTATAAATATAAATAAAATGTCGAAAAACAAAAAAGTCGGTAAAAATCGTGTACTATAGGCCATAAATCCAAGAAAAAAAATGAGGAATATTCCCTACATATGCAAGAACATTACCTAAACCCTAAAACCTTAACCATAAATCCTAAGCCCTATAAATATAAATAAAATGTCGAAAAACAAAAAAGTCGGTAAAAACCGTGTACTATAGGCCATAAATCCAAGAAAAAAAAATGAGGAATATTCCCTACATATGCAAGAACATACCCTAAACCCTAAACCTAAAACCCTAAACCCTAAAAACTTAACCCTAAACCCTAAACCCTATAAATATAAATAAAATGTCGAAAAACAAAAAAGTCGGTAAAAACCGTGTACTATAGGCCATAAATCCAAGAAAAAAAATGAGGAATATTCCCTATATATGCAAGAACATTACCTAAACCCTAAACCTAAAACCCTAAACCCTGAAACCTAAACCACGAACCCTAAACCCTACAAATATAAATAAAATGTCGAAAAACAAAAAAGTCGGTAAAACAGTGTACTATAGGCCATAAATACAAGAAAAAAAATGAGGAATATTCTCTACATATGCAAGAACATTACCTAAACCCTAAACCTAAAACTCTAAACCCTAAAACCTAAACCATGAACCCTAAACCCTACAAATATAAATAAAATGTCGAAAAACAAAAAAGTCGGTAAAAACCGTGTACTATAGGCCATAAATCCAAGAAAAAAAAATGAGGAATATTCCCTACATATGCAGGAACATACCCTAAACCCTAAACCTAAAACCCTAAACCCTAAAAACTTAACCCTAAACCCTATAAATATAAATAAAATGTCGAAAAACAAAAAAGTCGGTAAAAACCGTGTACTATAGGCCATAAATCCAAGAAAAAAAATGAGGAATATTCCCTACATATGCAAGAACATTACCTAAACCCTAAAACCTTAACCATAAATCCTAAGCCCTATAAATATAAATAAAATGTCGAAAAACAAAAAAGTCGGTAAAAACCGTGTACTATAGGCCATAAATCCAAGAAAAAAAATGAGGAATATTCCCTACATATGCAAGAACATTACCTAAACCCTAAACCTAAAACCCTAAACCCTAAAACCTAAACCACGAACCCTAAACCCTACAAATATAAATAAAATGTCGAAAAACAAAAAAGTCGGTAAAACAGTGTACTATAGGCCATAAATACAAGAAAAAAAATGAGGAATATTCTCTACATATGCAAGAACATTACCTAAACCCTAAACCTAAAACTCTAAACCCTAAAACCTAAACCATGAACCCTAAACCCTACAAATATAAATAAAATGTCGAAAAACAAAAAAGTCGGTAAAAACCGTGTACTATAGGCCATAAATCCAAGAAAAAAAAATGAGGAATATTCCCTACATATGCAGGAACATACCCTAAACCCTAAACCTAAAACCCTAAACCCTAAAAACTTAACCCTAAACCCTATAAATATAAATAAAATGTCGAAAAACAAAAAAGTCGGTAAAAACCGTGTACTATAGGCCATAAATCCAAGAAAAAAAATGAGGAATATTCCCTACATATGCAAGAACATTACCTAAACCCTAAAACCTTAACCATAAATCCTAAGCCCTATAAATATAAATAAAATGTCGAAAAACAAAAAAGTCGGTAAAAACCGTGTACTATAGGCCATAAATCCAAGAAAAAAAATGAGGAATATTCCCTACATATGCAAGAACATTACCTAAACCCTAAACCTAAAACCCTAAACCCTATAACCTAAACCATGAACCCTAAACCCTACAAATATAAATAAAATGTCGAAAAACAAAAAAGTCGGTAAAACAGTGTACTATAGGCCATAAATACAAGAAAAAAAATGAGGAATATTCCCTACATATGCAAGAACATTATCTAAACCCTAAACCTAAAACCCTAAATCCTAAAACCTAAACCATGAACCCTAAACCCTACAAATATAAATAAAATGTCGAAAAACAAAAAGTCGGTAAAAACCGTGTACTATAGGTCATAAATCCAAGAAAAAAAATGAGGAATATTCCCTACATATGCAAGAACATACCCTAAACCCTAAACCTAAAACCCTAAACCCTAAACCCTAAAACCTTAACCCTAAACCCTAAACCCTATAAATATAAATAAAATGTCGAAAAACAAAAAAGTCGGTAAAAACCGTGTACTATAGGCCATAAATCCAAGAAAAAAAATGAGGAATATTCCCTACATATGCAAGAACATTACCTAAACCCTAAACCTAAAACCCTAAACCCTAAAACCTAAACCACGAACCCTAAACCCTACAAATATAAATAAAATGTCGAAAAACAAAAAAGTCGGTAAAACAGTGTACTATAGGCCATAAATACAAGAAAAAAAATGAGGAATATTCTCTACATATGCAAGAACATTACCTAAACCCTAAACCTAAAACTCTAAACCCTAAAACCTAAACCATGAACCCTAAACCCTACAAATATAAATAAAATGTCGAAAAACAAAAAAGTCGGTAAAAACCGTGTACTATAGGCCATAAATCCAAGAAAAAAAAATGAGGAATATTCCCTACATATGCAGGAACATACCCTAAACCCTAAACCTAAAACCCTAAACCCTAAAAACTTAACCCTAAACCCTATAAATATAAATAAAATGTCGAAAAACAAAAAAGTCGGTAAAAACCGTGTACTATAGGCCATAAATCCAAGAAAAAAAAGGAGGAATATTCCCTACATATGCAAGAACATTACCTAAACCCTAAAACCTTAATCATAAATCCTAAGCCCTATAAATATAAATAAAATGTCGAAAAACAAAAAAGTCGGTAAAAACCGTGTACTATAGGCCATAAATCCAAGAAAAAAAATGAGGAATATTCCCTACATATGCAAGAACATTACCTAAACCCTAAACCTAAAACCCTAAACCCTATAACCTAAACCATGAACCCTAAACCCTACAAATATAAATAAAATGTCGAAAAACAAAAAAGTCGGTAAAACAGTGTACTATAGGCCATAAATACAAGAAAAAAAATGAGGAATATTCCCTACATATGCAAGAACATTATCTAAACCCTAAACCTAAAACCCTAAATCCTAAAACCTAAACCATGAACCCTAAACCCTACAAATATAAATAAAATGTCGAAAAACAAAAAGTCGGTAAAAACCGTGTACTATAGGTCATACATCCAAGAAAAAAAATGAGGAATATTTCCTACATATGCAAGAACATACCCTAAACCCTAAACCTAAAACCTTAACCCTAAACCCTAAACCCTATAAATATAAATAAAATGTCGAAAAACAAAAAAGTCGGTAAAAACCGTGTACTATAGGCCATAAATCCAAGAAAAAAAATGAGGAATATTCCCTACATATGCAAGAACATTACCTAAACCCTAAACCTAAAACCCTAAACCCTAAAACCTAAACCACGAACCCTAAACCCT
>CAWUCN010000011.1:0-14399 GCA_963920805.1 Primula vulgaris
GCTCAAAGCATCACACCGGTTTTGCATAAAACCTCCGGCAGCTCTAAGCAATACACCGGGTTTAACATAAAACCTCCGACCGCTCTAAGCAAGACACCGAGTTTAACACCTCACTACCCATAACACACGGCAGCTCTTAGCATCACACCGTCTCTGGCGGCTCAAAGCCTTTTGCCAGTCTTCTACCTAACAACAATAATAATAAACATACACACAGCACAATCACAAGTGCAATAATATAACTCATACTTGATCATCTAATGATCCTACACAGATCGTCTCACGATCACACAACACATACACAAGCATAATAAACATCTAGGTCAAACAATGACTCAACGTACGGGTCATCACTCGATCACTAACCCAACCAGGTTATCTACTGTCTATAACTTTGATCGTTACTCAATCATTGATCTCTAACCCAACCGGGTCATCTACTAACCATAACCTTGATCGACACTCGATCTTTAACTTTTAACCCAACTGGGTCATCTAACCTTGATCGACACTCGATCGTTAAACTACTACGTTACTTACCGTTCGACTTACCTGTCGCTCTTGGGACCACTCCGGGCGGGTAAAACCTGCACGCCCCTAACCTTATCTTGGAACTGGTGTTAGGCTCAACTGTCAGGATCTAAGACCGAAGTCAGAGACCCAGGCCTAAAACCAGCCTCAACCAACCTACGCAGCTCAAAGCAAGCATAAGAAGGTTGAACCCTTACCTCACAAACGTTTGCTCTCCAGCAACAGCTTAGGAAAGCTCCACTTTCCTACCGAGATTTCTGCAACACTTCCTCTGCTCTTCCTACAATTACATACAATTCAGCCAAAGCTTATTAACCTGCAACCAGAAACTCAGATGCTAACATTTAACTAACATTGTTCCACAATGTCCTTTACTAAACCTCAAATCAACACTTTGGTCGAAATTCCCAAAACAACCAACAGTTAACTAAACACTAAGAAAACCTTATCCAATTACTTCACCACTTCACATGCATGCTCAATGAACTATTCTAAGATCATTCATGCACTAACATTACACTTTCCCTTCAAATTCCAACTTTTAGCAAAAATACCCAATTATGAACTTAATCCATAACTCCCTTATTCTCAATGATTCACAACTCAAGCCAAGTATTAAAGTTGTTTAGAATCATCAAACAAACATAATTGGATCAACCATTCATCCAATTATAACACTTTGTTCATCCACCCAATCCTATGGGTTTTCTCTTAGCTCCTAGATTAATCCATAATTGACTAACATGGCAAGTACTAATGTTGCTCCAAATCCACCCAACAACAACAATTTGAGGTCAACTCAACTTTCCCCCAATTTTCGGAATTTACTATTCATCAACCCTAACTTTCGAATTCCATCAATTCATGCTTAAACAATGAAGTAGAACTTGTTTCTACATCATAAACAACCTCTACACATGTTAACAACACATATTCAACTTCATTTCAACAATCAATTTCGGATTCAACTTTGGGGATTTCTCCAAATCTCCAAATAAAGCTCAAATCAACAACTACAAGTTAGAATCCACCTTACCTCGATGATTCTAACATGAATCAAGCTTCTCCCCGTCCAAAACGATGAAGAATCGCGAAATCTCATCCCTTGAAGCTCTCTCACCGCAAAGAAGATGAAAAACTGAAGAAATGGTTCCGTTTCTGATTTTCCCGAGTTTTTAAGTTCGCATTCTGGGTGCCAGGCGATCGCCTGGTGTTTTGCCCGGTCGCCTGGTCCCTCGCCTGCGCCTCTATCTCGTTTCATTTGCGGTCAGGCGATCGCCTGCAATAGGCTCCATTCACCTGGCCGGTCACCTGGCCCGCTGGCCAATTTCACATTTAGGTTCAGGCGATCGTCTGCCAGGAGCCTCGCTCACCTGGCCGGTCGCCTGAGCCTCTGTCCCTTTTCACCTTGGGTCCAGCCGATCGCCTGCAGGGAGTTCCGCTCGCCTGCTCGGTCGCCTGGGCCCCTGCCCACTTTCATTTTCCTTTTCCAAACCTCCGACGATCGCCCGTCCTTTGATTCGGACCGCCCGTGGTTTACCTACAACACCCGGAACTTGGAAAACCCTATTTCCTTCTACCACCGTTCCACCAAAGCCAACCATGCTAGTTCAAACACCAGCATAATTCATCAACATTTCAATAACATGCACTTAACAACACTCAAAGTGCAATTGAACTTGAAATTAACCACTTCCACATACCTTCACGCACGTGACAACTTGTCATCCGGCCACTCTCCTCCGGAAAATAAATTCCTGTCAGCAGTGGGTGTAACAGCCGCGGTGCTCGCCGCCGCCCCTAGCTACCTCCGATGCCGCCAACCCAATTCTGTCGCGCGTGAAACCTCCATGCAATCGTGGCGGTTCCGGTCCAACCTTTTATCGACCGAACCATGCCTGACACAACCTTAAGACACAAACCCTAACGCAAGAATACTTGTACAGTAACCTTGAAATTAAACACAGAACAATAACCTTAAACGTACCTTCAATAAATGGCGGAGTTAACTTTCCCGCCGTCTTGGTCCACTTAACGCCGGAAAAACCTACTAGACTTTGGTGGGTGTAACAATTCTCCCCCACTTAAAACTCTTGGTCCCCCAAGAGTACCTTATCCTTGATACTCTCAGATACCACTTCCTCTTCCGTAATTACTTAACAATCCGAGATCCATTACAACTTTCCTGCTAACAGACACCAACAGTAGAATGTTTTTACATCTTTAACTGTCATACCAACGCAAGGTATTTCATTGGTTACTTCCCAACAATTACCGTCAAATAGTCCTATACCAGAAATGAGCATCCAACTCAAAACTGTCTTTACTATCTCTATAACCCATTTCAAGATTAGTGGAAGTATGTGCTTCAACTTCACACACCTCTTCACACGTCTCCTCACACGATCGTGCGGTAATCATAAACTTCTATCTGACGTTCCACAACTCAATATCCAATGGAATCATAACCTTTCCTGTTTGCCCCTCATATGGTAGTTTTTTTAAACAACCACTTGTGACATTACCTCAAGTAAAGTAATATTTACGGAATTTCCATCGATTCTTGACCCATAGTCTGAACTCCTTGGAAAAAAGTACACTCATCTACGGATGAGGTAATGTACTTCCGTGAGCATATTCATTATACACTTGTGTCAGAGTTTACCCTATTAAATCAGTAGAACATAACAGTCAAGTCCTACCTCAACCTTTGGTCATTCCTTCTTAAGCATAAACCCGAACATCACAGATATAATCTCTCTTTCCCTTATGGTCGGTCCGGTATCACCGTGATCGTGGCTCATACAGTATATTCCATGGTGTACTACATCATTCAGAACATTCTTCCCATGATTACATACCATTTTCAATTGCACTTACCTTTTGCCTTTACGTCCCACGGAAGGAAGGCTCTCTCGTATATCCTCACGTCTAGTCAGACAGAGGTTATACCGCAAGCTTCTCTATTCATAATCATTCTAATAACAGACAGGCATTCACTTATGCCCACTGTGTTCACCAAACAAACCAAATAAACCATGGTTTAACAGAATGGGATTTGCTTTCCCTTCTAATTTCCTTACTTAGGGTACATCCCAAGATATCACACATTTCACGTTCCGAACCTCGAAACTCCAGAACACGTTACATTCCAAATTTATTCCTTTCACATTACCAACCATATTGACCATCGACCATTCAGAACAGTATACCTTACCAATAGCCTTAAACAGACAATTGTCCCACATCTATACTATTCATTCCATTGATTCCATTTACATCTCCTATTCCACTGAAAGGGAGTCCTTATCCTTACATAGTATTTCTTACTTAGTAGTGCACACTTCAGGATTTCTTCCGTATTTAGAAATTCTTCTCTTTTCACTGTATTTCTCACTACCTTGTACCATACGAACCAATTCCGTATCCATTACAGTTACGATAACATATCGTGACTTTACCTTTCCTGGTATTAGCCCTCATCTTACCAAGGAAAGCTATCACTTTCCATTCAATACGTCAATCATTTCCCTCGAATAACTCTGTACCTTCCCGTTTGTTTCCAGCATTCCATTTACTAACGTGAGCAATCTTTTGCTACTACTTTTTGGGAATCTCACAGATACCCCAATTCAAGTCCATAAACAATGGCCTCCATTAGTCAGTTGGGACTACATTCACAAACACATTCCGGGTGGATTTGAATTGGCCACTTAAGATCACATTCCTGTACATTTCCGGATCAACTATCCGTTAAACCCGACTTTGTGTCTAACCTGACCTTAATTCATTAACCGAACCTTCAAATTGAAACAGCTTATAGAACCTTCAGTACTCAATTCAATCCGGCAACACTAGAATATCTATTCCTAACCTGTTTTCTTATCTATTAGTTAACAACCTCAAAGCACCGTCTGTCAAGCGGGAGAGGTAGTTTAAACTACCTTCCTGAGCCAAATGACATCCCATCCTCCGGGCACATCTTCTTTCGCCCCGAGTCAATTGTTGGTTTCCTACACAACAATCACAGACAGTACCGAGTCCTCAGACTAAATGGAACCGGTCACCACCCAACAGTAACCTTAAACAATCACGCTTATATCCCTATACCATGTTCTCCCCCACTTAGCAATAATGTGGGGTAGAAATGCTTTCACCGATTCATTCGATACTCATCTTAATCTTACGTAAACCTTTACAACTCCTGACTCTTGTTGAAGTCTTTTGGAACTTCTGTACCTCTTATCCTTATCCATAATTTTGTTCGTTACAACGCTTACTCATCTTTACTCTCATCACTTTAACACTAAGGTCCTTCGCACGGTCATACAATTAACCGGTTCGAAGGTCCTATGCATACCATACTTCTCATTCGGTCAGTACTCTTCCACTTCCGTAGTTGCCTTCATTATTACGCGGTCATTCCCTTTATTACCGTAGTTACGGCGTTTCTCTTTTTATAGTTCCAACGACGTGGAACTTATACCTTCATTTCCCAATTCTCTTTTTCACTTGCAGGGACGTCACCTCTAATCCATGTCGGAGTTCCCTTCATTCTTTTCTATCTCACAACTATTTCCTTTCTCTCGCCTCACCTTCATTGAGGCGTCCCCCTTTTTCTCAACCCTTACAGTCCGCTTCCGCCGGACGAACGGCGGTAATGGTCACTTTATCTTTAACATGTAGCACTAAGGTGGGTTGAAGAACCATCACCCCATTTGTGTAATACAGTCTGTAACCCTAATTCCAAAGTATAATTGCTGAGTTTCTGCTTCCAGCAGAACCTCCTGTCACTCAAACATTTTTATCATATCTCACAACACATATCTCTCACACACTGGAGATTTACGCTCGACCCTTATCGGGGAGTCATTCATTCTGTTATACTAAGTCCGTTTCTCTCTCGCTTTCCACTCATCATTTTCCCCTAGCCGATAACACTACCGGTTACGGGGTTATAGAATAACCATGAAACATAACATTGAAAAGGAAGTCCAGCTTCCCAATCAAATCCGCACCTGTATTCCTCAATTCTTCTAGCTCTAGCCTCTCCTCACCATACACTTGGGAGGACTAAAACACTATAGTCACTTCATTTAAGACACTTCACTTATAATTTCCTATTAGACCTTATGTTCCGTTCATCCGGAACTACTCGGTCTTCCGGTCAACACTTAACCTTCCATCGATCACATTCATTCCATTTGCATTAGGTTCCTCAGAATCCGAACCTGTTGCAATAGACATTCTTTTAGCACTGATGGTTGCTGGCATCCATTACCTTCCATTAACCTTAACATGCGGAGTGGGATCTGCAGCCCATATCTCCCAAACATAGCTCGCTATCAGCGGCATCAATAATCTTCCTGCAATCCAAAACACAGAAAAGAGCACATCTAACGGTTACCCACACAGCATACGCAAGCAGCAGTATTTCCTATTGGCTCTGTAGTGTAGATGCAATGCATAATGCAGGATGCAGTTTATCACATACTAACAAGCATCAATATCCTTAAGCAATACCATTCAGACATCAGTTCATAACAGAAAATCCACTATCCTAATCTTTTCGAGTATGCTTGGACCGACTACCTACGGTCCCACTTCACATTCCCAAGATGTTCTCGTAAGGAGCTCTTCTTACAGAACATACCGGAATCGATGAGTAGACCAAAGGCATCGCCCAACTGAGCACACTCCACAGAAGTGGTCACTTCTGCACTTCTGTTAATAATCCCAAAGGTACCTTCTTCTTCAACCAATGACCGACTATCTTCCTTAATGGTCGTATCCTTTACATTTCCCTTGCTCGGGATCCAACCGAAGGTTTACCTATACTGAGCATGTCTAGAACAACAGCTCATAATTTCACTACCTGAACCAGGCAGTTCACATAAGGAAGTAGCTATCTTCCCCAGGCGAACTATCCGGGCTCAACCTAGTGAAACAAAGACCTGCCTCCCGAACATACCGCAATACAAGTAAAACAGAACTTCCATACTCACTTACCAACCTGCTCTAATACCAAATTGTCACCACTACCCCCATGCTACACGGCCCAACTGGAAGCGGACGCGGGGTCGACAGGGAGGTGGTGAGCTATACCGATCCCTTCCTTATGCGCAGATCCTTTTGTGGGATCAACCCATTACCCAGGTCCCTGCTTACAGAATATAAAACATACCTTTTTCATTTCTTAAACCTGCAAAACAGAATTCCGCACATGCAGATATACTGAGCTCCGCTCACACCAGAAATATCTAGAGGAGAGTCTACCCTTTCACTACCGGGTAGAAGCTCTCAAACAGATCAACAATCATACAGACAGAATGTTCTCAACAGAACAACGCAATAACTCATTTCAATAAATTGTTTCCATAACAATCAACATGCGTTCCATAAACATAAACATTATCACAATGTACATATAATCCCAAATATACACTTAAAAAGATATTTGAGTCTACATGTATGCATGCAAGCTACACCTATAGCGCCATTCAAAAATCAGAAACACTACTCAATATCCGAGGTCAGATCTGCCAGATCCCGACACTATCAACGGCTATTGCTGCTTCTGCTGTAACATAAACGTACACAAGAATAACCGTTAGTCCAAAAATACACAAGTGCTCAACCAGAAACATAAACCGAAACACCCTCTGGTCCTCTCTCAACTCACCCCACCCTTTCCATACATAATAGAAACCATGACTACCCAAGGAGCTACCTATACCTTAAATACACATCACGACATGACTGAGCATAAAGCTTCGCGGTCCTCAACCTCAAGCTCCT
Source organism: Primula vulgaris (assembly GCA_963920805.1). NCBI lineage: Eukaryota > Viridiplantae > Streptophyta > Magnoliopsida > Ericales > Primulaceae > Primula > Primula vulgaris. The sequence goes on from CAWUCN010000011.1 coordinate 7,330, forward strand.
GAAAAGTAGATTTATATGAAAGGGTGAGTTCCCGAGAGAACCTACTAAGAGTGTTGGTAGAAATAGTCATTTTCTTCACGACATAACCTGCAATGACAATATGAGACAACATATATACATATATAACCATAAACCATAAACACTTTAATTCCATAGTTCCAACCCACACACCACGACGGCCCCCCTTCTGTGCATCTGCCATAGATCCACAGTCAGGAGTCTCCTACAACAACACAATCACATACGCTCGGTACCGGCGAGGGCCTAGGACCCTTAACCATCGTAAACCAATCACATCGGAGGGTTCATGGTCATAAAGACTCAGCAAACCAGTCCCATCATGCTCGTGAAGATGCACAGAAACCAAACCATAAATCGAAGGGTTCGTGATCGTAATGACTCATAGAACCAGTCCCATCGTGCTCGTGAAGATGCACGAAAACCAAACCAGAAATCAGAGGGCTTGTGATCGTAATGACTCATAGAACCAGTCCCATCGTGCTTGTGAAGACGGGCAGAAACCAAACCATAAATCGGATGGCTCATGATCGTAATGACTCACAGAACCAGTTCCATCGTGCTCGTGAAGATGCACGGAAACCAAACCATAAATCGGAGGGTCCGTGATCGTAATGACTCACAGAACTAGTCCCATCATGCTCGCGAGGACGCACGGAAATCATAACATACCATGTCATAAATGAGGGTTCGGTTTCGCACGGACATCCAGAACCATGACATGTTGTGTCACTCATCATAGGTTCGAGGTCACAAAGACCAAGAACCGCAACACATTTCTTTCCATTATCGGGTTCGGTGCTCACACAGACACACGAAACCGTTGTCCTATCCATTTACCTGCACACGGCTACCGCTACCACGTAACCAGTCATATACCCCACCACCGGTATAAGACTGATCTCAACCAAATAAAAAGACACTAAGTATTCAACTTAATACGCTTTTAGGAAGGTTGAACCCTTACCTGCAATAACCTTGATCGATCCCTTTTTCGTGTACTACCGGTAATGGTCATCGATAGTCTTTATTTGGATGTTCCTGCAACCCGCCATAACACTGAACAGACATACAGACAATGCAGAGTCAATAGCTGACATTTTACTTTTACAATTTCTGACACTTCAATAATTTCCTGTTTTCTGGTCATTTTCAGAAAATGCTTTAGAATTCTATAAGCCTTGTCCATACTAGGCTTAACCTTTACATGCACACAGATTCATCATTCAATAATGATTTCCATCCTTAATAGCTCATTTTCTCTTATTCAAATGTTTTGGCCCAAAGTTCCCAAAACGAGCAATCCTTAGTCAATAGCTATACAATTCCATATGTATGTATAACAATCATGTACCAAGACATTCATAGCTAAACATTCAACTTTCCTTACCAGTTTCAATCATAAATGACATTTTTGGTTTAAGGCCGTTTTTTCCAAAAACCGCCCAAACCTTATCCAAAACTTCTATAACTTCCCATGCATACCCAATACAATATTACAAAGCTTTACATGCATTAACATCAGACTTTCCTTTCACAGATTGCCATTTTCCAAAAATGACCAATATCGAAATCCTTTGATAAACCCATTCTACAGTGTGATTCAGAACTTAGTTCAAGTACTAATATTGCTTAGAATCACCATACAGATACAACAATATCAATAATTCACTCAATTATAGCATTTCAGACTTACACCAATTCCTATGGTGTTTACCTTAGCTACCAATTCTAGCAACAATTGGACACAATGCCAAGTATTAATGTTGCTCTAAATACTTTTAATTTCACTTATTTGAGCTCAATTTAATAATTTCTTAACAATTCGATTTCAGGAGCTCAAGAACCCTAATTTCCCAAAATGCTTAATTCACATCCAATCCGTGATGTAAACTATGTTCTAAGCTCCAATTTAGCTCTAAAACATGTTTACTAATGCAACTATAACCTTAAACGTCCAGAAACTTACCTTTGATTTCGGACCCAAATCTTGAAAATCCTCCAAATGATGTTCTTGAGGCTTGAATCTTGTTTTGATGTTGATAATCCTTCGAATCTCACATGATTCCTTTGATTCCCGTTGATAATGATGCTCAGGATCAGATTTAGGGCTAGGGAGAGAGTGGATTTTAGAGAGAGAGAGGAGAGAGAGAAGAAAGAATAAAAAATGACGGAGAAACGCCGGTTCCGATTTTTAAAACGGTGCTGCCCGCGGTGCTGGCATGGCACACACGCAGCGTCAGCTGTCGCCTCCCCTGCCTCCATCGTTGACCACGGCATCGTCACGGCGAAGTCACTGCACCCACCGCCGTGCATTGCTGCGTCTTCAATGTTTACGCGGCGTCCACGCAACGCATGTGCGGCGTCCGCCACCGGACCTCCCTGCCTTCACGTTTCACGCACGGCGTTCGCACGGTGTAGCTGCGGCATCCGGCGCCACGTCCTGCTGCCTTCCCACATATTCCGTGGCATTTCCACGGTGTAGCCGCGGCACTCGCCGCCGCGCCTGGCTGCCTCCGATACCGCCAACCTAATTCTATCACGCGTGAAACCTCCATGCAATCGTGGCAGTTCCGGTCCAACCTTTTATCGACCGAACCATGCCTGACACAACCTTCAGACACAAACCCTAATGCAAGAATACCCGTACAGTAACCTTGAAATTAAACGCAGAATAATAACCTTAAACATACCTTCCATAAATGACGGAGTTAACTTTCCCGCCATCTCGGTCCACTTAACGCCGGAAAAACCTACCGGACTTTGGTGGGTGTAACAACAACATTCTCCCCCTTATAAAAGTACTTCGTCCTCGAAGTCCGGTGTAGAAATTTCTTTTACACGTTAATAAACTATGGTAGAATCTTTAGTAACTTACTTTGCAAGTTTGTTCATCTCAGTAGTGAGTTCAGTTTTTCGGATCTTTGATTACTTATATTTCAAGTTATCCACAATTCTCCCTAAGTTATGCTCAACTCCCTGTTTTGGTTCTTCAACTCCCGATCATTTACAGTGGTTATACTTTTCCCTTCTAGTTGTCATCCCGACTGCTCCCGACAATTGTAATCTTTTAACCCACTTGTAGTTCTCCCTAGTGTTGGAAGCAATACTAAGTACATCAAAATCTTCTACCTTGCTAATATGCTGAGAAGGTGGTCGCTATACATTTATTCTTTAGATTTTTTAACTTATGCTTGCCAGCTTTTCTTTTGCGCTCCCAATACTAATTTGAATTAGCTTTTCATTTTCTTTAGCTCAAGTCATTCTTAGTTGTGCTCGACCACCACGCTTCTGTTGCTTCAGTCTTGATCTTTTCTAGTATTATGCCGTTGTTCAAATTTACCATTTTTATCATCTCTCCTTTCAGTCTTACAATTTATGTTATTCCAGTTCTTCCTCAGTTCCCAGTTATCAACTCCTTACGTTCTTTAGCTGCTCCATTTTAAATCGCCCACCTCAGTTGTTCTAGTTATTGAAATTCATATGCTAATTACCGTTCGATGATTTCAATTATCTAACTCGACATTACCAGTTTTAGTCATTTCCAGTTTTACATGTTTCTTTTATTCTTTCCTCTCGGTGCCTTAGTCAGATATCCGTATTCCCAATTTTCAGCAGTAACTCCCAGTGGAGTTCTCAGTTACCTTCATCATTATTGTTTTAGCTACTTTACAGTTGCTATTACTAGTATTCATTACTCAGTGTAGTGAGTACTGAATGTAGTGTAGTGTAGTGAGTGAGTACAATGTAGTGTAGTGTAGTGAGTACTCCGAGCTACGTGCAAGCATGGCTCTAGACGATCTCTGGGTGGAAAATAACAAACACAACCAATTCATTCAAACAAAAAAAGTAAGAAAATTCCTAATTCTAGCAATTAGATGCCACCCTAGACTTTATCATGCAACGTGTTCCTAGTGAGTGAGTACAATGTAATGTAGTGTACGCCAGATCAGTACAATGTAGTGTAGTGAGTACTCTAAGCTATGTGCAAGCATGGCTCTAGACGATCTCTGGGTGGAAAACAACAAACACAACCAATTCATTCAAACAAAAAAAAAAAGAAAATTCCTAATTCTAGCAATCAGATGCCACCCTAGACTTTATCATGCAACGTGTTCCTAGTGACTCAACTAATGTAGTAGAGAGCAGGCAGTGACAGAGAAATCATGCTCAAAATAATCAAGTGTAACATTCATTGCAAGTTTCTAGTTTCAAAAACATACCTTAGCGTTTACTTACCAGTCTTTCAGCTTTAAGCATATTTGATTCTTCATCCGCTACTAACCTTTCCACATTTATTGTTCCTGAAATTTACTTTGCACAATACATTAGTCATGCATTATTTAGGAATTGAATTCCCAGTCATTGACAATCAGGAAATATGTGGAAAAACTGGTGCCAGAAAGTTACCTAATCTTTCTGCACACTTTACTTACCATTATCCTCGGCTAACCTTCAGACACTACTAGAGTTAGCAAGCAAGTTTGACAAAGATTTGAAAATCTTTCACACTGTGAACTCAGACTCTGATACCAACTGTTGTGACCCTGAACCAACCACGCAGGTAGCTATGGTTCATGATCACAACTCCCAAGTTCTTCCCAAAACTACTCTGATAATTTATAAAACAAAATACTTAAGTTAGTTGAAAATGGTTTAAAAAGAGTAGTTTAGAAGATTAAATGTCCATTTATAGACCAACGTTTAAAGTGTTCTTACTTGCTTGGAAATAAAATAAATAGATTACAAACTATAAAATAGGTGCCGAGGTTCCCAAGTCTTCAAGTGTTGACGGTCGTCCAAGCCCGGGATGCCCTATCACCACCCCCTCCATGCACGGCCCGGCCGAAGCGGACGCGGGGTTGGAGGGGCAAGGTGACGGTCACTTAACATAATGGGGAGCTACCTTTGGTGGGCCATATCCATAACTCGGTCCCATGTTACATCTACAATTACTGTTTACAATACTACAAGACAACATTTTAACAACGCAGAATTCCTGCACTTATATAAGAATTGCATCTATAAAAATTTCAGCATAATCTAGCAGTATAGCTGAGCTCCGCTCAACACAGATACTCCAGAAAAGAGTACTGCACCTACTATACTGGGCAAGTACTCCCCGATAAACATAACATAAATAGAATTCTGCATCAGATCTTATCATACATCATAATCCAAAAATCAGCAATCATACAACTTCATGAACATACTTTGACATGTTTTCCAAATTCTACATGTACTTGTGCATTCTACAACTACAGAGCCCATCTTTCCAAAAAGAATACATACTATGCACAGGTGGTCGGGTCTACTAGACTCTGACAATCCACACCTGGTGCTGCTACTGCTGACTGTACATAAAAGATAACAAGAGTTAACCGTTAGCCAAGAAAATAAAGTGTTCATCCAAAAAATCCATAAAAGCCATTTTTAACCCTATTTCCCATTTCATTTTCCATAACATACACTATCCATTTCATAAACATTTCCTTTCATTCTTTCCTTTCCATTTCTTAACCTTTTCCATACTTAACTTTGCCTTTTACCATAATATAACTATTTCTCAATCGGATTCACCCCCGTCCCATTATCAATAACCATACCAATAAGGAGCTAAATTGTACCTTTGGTACAAAACACTATATGGCCAGGCAGGAAACTACTCTGCGGCCTAGAACATGAAGCTCCTGAAAGGTAGAATTGTAAAGGGGGGTGAGTTCCTGAGAGAACTCAGTAAGGGTGTAGGTAAGAATAAAAGTTTTAACGAACCATACCTGCAAATACAATGTTAGTATGTATAGTATGCAATATTCTACAGTTTAGGCAACCTATATAAATATGAATGCAAAATATGCAATGCACTTTCCTTTCTTCGTATGATAAACATTCTTTTTCTTTTCCATCCCACACACCACGACGGCCCCTAGTGATCTTATTTCATACCACTCAGGATCTCCCTAATAATACATGCGCATGGTACCAGCGAGGGGCATACGGTCCCCATTAACCATCGTTATCACTCATTATAGCAAAAATAACCATTTTCCATATCCATAAGGTTCCCAGAAATGATTACGCGGATCACGGAACCACATAAATCCATAAGCCATTAACCATCATAACATCATCATAAACCATAAACCATATCATCATCATGAGCCATAAACCATTTAACCCTCGTAGCATAAACAATCACCCTGTGATCATAGAACGTCATCATAAGGGAGTTGGAAGTCCCGGACAAGAATTGCCAATTTTAAAGTGTAGGGCCGAAATATTCAACTATGGAAATGTTGAGGGTAAATGATGTTATTTGCTAGGTAATGATGGATTTGAATGTTTTGTAAGGTTAATGATAGAATGAGAAAGTATTAGGTAATTTTGGCACTTTTTCAGAAAGTGGCCGAAAAACAGAAAAATGTCTAAGTGTTGAAAGGTCAAAAAAATGAAATGAAGGGATTTGATTCTTTATTGATTGTATGATTGTATAGTGTTGGGCATGGTTACTGGGGTATTAAGAAAAAAGCTATCATAAAAGTTTACGGAAAGTGTACGGGAAAAACAAGAAATGACATGGATGGTTTCATACGACTGAGGTTCACCAGGTAAGGGTTCAACTTTCTTTATATGCACTCTGGTTTACTGGTATGCATATCGAGTAAGTTGAGCCTAGTTCTCGGGATGAGCGTGGGGTCCAGTGACTTTCGAGACTAGTCCCATGGTAAGGATAAAGGTGTGCAGGTACTCAAGTGCGGGACTTACAGCTCCTTTATGATGATGTTCCACGATCACAGGGTGATCATTTATGCTATGAGGGTTAGATGATTTATGGCTTATGATGATGATATGGTTTATGGTTTATGTTGAAGATATGGATTCGGACTGATGATATATGTTATATGGTTATGGGATGACCGTTATGGTTTATGATGGATAATGGCTTATGGATTTATGTGGTTTCATGATCTGCATGATCATTTTTGGGAACCTTATGGTTATGGTTATGATATTTCCGCTATGATGAGCATTGACAACGGTTACAGGGTTCC
>CAWUCN010000012.1:0-61000 GCA_963920805.1 Primula vulgaris
ACGTTTTCTTTCTACTGCCCATAAAAATGCTATGTTATTTTAGGGAGTGCCGAGGGTTGCAGTTCACCTGATGCAGTTCTTAAAGTAAGGGAAAAGGTGATTGAACACATAGACCTCTGGCTCTCTCAATGCCAAGCCACCTCCAGCAGAGTGGCAGGATCATTATGCGGTTGAATCACATTAGAGACGTATACGAGTGTGATTGTACGATGACATCAGACGTGTCTATCTGACCAATTTGAAAGTTGCGAAAGGCGAGTTTGACATATTGATCTCATGCAATGCAATTGGAACTTGATTTTGTATTCCAATCTTATAGAAACTGGACCAAGTTACTTGATCTAATAGTGTGTTAATTAGTTTGTCGAAAAAGCTGTAGTACGGTAGAATGAGAAGTAATTACATTGGCTTGAAAAGTAATATATATATATACTCTCATTGTTTGTTCCATTTTTTTTAATAAGGTTCATTTCCCCAAAACTTTATGTTGTTGTATCTTTATTTCTAAGTGAGAAGCGGTTGTAAATAATTATTTTCTGCAACTACAGAAGTTATAATATTATAAATGATTGAAAATAATTCTTTTTAATAGAAAAAAATTATACTATTATACTCTCCTTTTTTGGAACGACTATTATACTCCTTTTTGACTTTTTCTAAGTGTAACATGAATTTTCAAAACAGATTATGAGAAATTATTTGGTTCTTGGAGTATTGCAACTCATCTTATAACCACACACTTAATATATTTTATTATGCAAGACTGTGAGACTCACTGAATGTGTGGTTATAAGGTGGGTCGGAGGACTCCTTCTGAAAGACCAAATAATTTCTTTCAGATTAGCATATCCCATATATTTTGTGCGATTGAAGTTGTTTATTTTTGGGAATTCCAAAACCCCCCATAATACGGGTCCACGTCTGCCACTGCCGTACACAACTGAAGGTGAAAATCTCAAAACCTTTGTCTTGGTTTGTAGGAAGCAGAGTACCTGACTCTGAGTCAGGGTTACTCTGCTTCCCAAATCCATTAGATCTGTTATTAAATTTAAACTGTAGCAGATTCAATGGCTCTGAGAAGCAGAGTAATCCTGACTCGGAGTCATGTACTCTGTTTCCTGGTTTGCATGGTTTCAAAAGTTGCTAGACGGACTAAAAGCAGGAGTTGGGACCTGAGTGTCTAGACGAATAAGCGGGGCCTAGGCGGAAAAAATATATTTTAACATTTTAATGCGGATTTTTGGATTTTCATTTAGCATGTATGTTGTAAATTGAATTAATAAGCTAAATTAATCATTTATACATCATTAGTTTATCGGTATAGTACGAAGAATTCAACAAAAAGGTATGTAAATAGTATATATATACAGTCGAGCATAAAACAAAATAAATATAGATATCATTCAGCGGCAAAATGCAAACTTAAATTTTTATTGATTTCAAACATGATTTTTGGACTACAATTTTTAAAAAAACTTAATAGAAAAATGCAATAATTCCGACTAAATTGACCCGTTTGACTCAGACTTGACCATATCAAAGCGCCTAGATTAATCGAGGTGCCAGACCGGGGCCTGACGCTTAAGCGGAGATTAATCGGAACAAGGCAGAGACTTTTGAAACAAAGGCTTTTATTAAAACAAAGGTTTTTATTAAAACAAACTTATACTATTTACTAGAATTTTAAAATTTACTAATTTTCTTCTTGGATTTATGGCCTATAGTACACGGTTTTTACCGACTTTTTTGTTTTTCGACATTTTATTTATATTTATAGGGTTTAGGGTTTAGGGTTAAGGTTTTAGGGTTTAGGGTTTTAGGTTTAGGGTTTAGGTAATGTTCTTGCATATGTAGGGTATATTCCTCATTTTTTTTCTTGGATTTATGGCCTATAGTACACGGTTTTTACCGACTTTTTTGTATTTCGACATTTTATTTATATTTATAGGGTTTAGGATTAGGGTTAAGTTTTTAGGGTTTAGGGTTTTAGGTTTAGGGTTTAGGGTATGTTCTTTCATATGTAGGGAATATTCCTCATTTTTTTATCTTGGATTTATGGCCTACAGTACACGGTTTTTACCGATTTTTTTGTTTTTCGACATTTTATTTATATTTGTAGGCTTTAGGGTTCATGGTTTAGGTTTTAGGGTTTAGGGTTTTAGGTTTTAGGGTTTAGGTAATATTCTTGCATATGTAGGGAATATTCCTCATTTTTTTTCTTGGATTTATGGCCTATAGTACACGGTTTTTACCGACTTTTTTGTTTTTTGACATTTTATTTATATTTATTGGGTTTAGGGTTTAGGGTTAAGGTTTTAGGGTTTAGGGTTTTAGGTTTAGGGTTTAGGGTATGTTCTTGCATATGTAGGGAATATTCCTCATTTTTTTTCTTGGATTTATGGCCTATAGTACACGGTTTTTACCGACTTTTTTGTTTTTCGACATTTTATTTATATTTGTAGGGTTTAGGGTTCATGGTTTAGGTTTTCGGATTTAGGGTTTTAGGTTTAGGGTTTAGGTAATGTTCTTGCATATGTAGGGAAGATTCCTCATTTTTTTTCTTGTATTTATGGCCTATAGTACACTGTTTTACCGACTTTTTTGTTTTTCGACATTTTATTTATATTTGTAGGGTTTAGGGTTCATGGTTTAGGTTTTAGGGTTTAGGGTTTTAGGTTTAGGGTTTAGGTAATGTTCTTGCATATGTAGGGAATATTCCTCATTTTTTTTCTTGGATTTATGGCCTATAGTACACGGTTTTTACCGACTTTTTTGTTTTTCGACATTTTATTTATATTTATAGGGTTTAGGGTTTAGGGTTAAGGTTTTAGGGTTTAGGGTTTTAGGTTTAGGGTTTAGGTAATGTTCTTGCATATGTAGGGAATATTCCTCATTTTTTTTCTTGGATTTATGGCCTATAGTACACGGTTTTTACCGACTTTTTTGTTTTTCGACATTTTATTTATATTTATTGGGTTTAGGGTTTAGGGTTAAGGTTTTAGGGTTTAGGGTTTTAGGTTTAGGGTTTAGGGTATGTTCTTGCATATGTAGGGAATATTCCTCATTTTTTTTCTTGGATTTATGGCCTATAGTACACGGTTTTTACTGACTTTTTTGTTTTTCGACATTTTATTTATATTTGTAGGGTTTAGGGTTCATGGTTTAGGTTTTCGGATTTAGGGTTTTAGGTTTAGGGTTTAGGTAATGTTCTTGCATATGTAGGGAAGATTCCTCATTTTTTTTCTTGTATTTATGGCCTATAGTACACTGTTTTACCGACTTTTTTGTTTTTCGACATTTTATTTATATTTGTAGGGTTTAGGGTTCATGGTTTAGGTTTTAGGGTTTAGGGTTTTAGTTTTAGGCTTTAGGTAATGTTCTTGCATATGTAGGGAATATTCCTCATTTTTTTTCTTGGATTTATGGCCTATAGTACACGTTTTGTTTTTCGACATTTTATTTATATTTGTAGGCTTTAGGGTTCATGGTTTAGGTTTTAGGGTTTAGGGTTTTAGGTTTAGGGTTTAGGTAATATTCTTGCATATGTAGGGAATATTCCTCATTTTTTTTCTTGGATTTATGGCCTATAGTACACGGTTTTTACCGACTTTTTTGTTTTTTGACATTTTATTTATATTTATTGGGTTTAGGGTTTAGGGTTAAGGTTTTAGGGTTTAGGGTTTTAGGTTTAGGGTTTAGGGTATGTTCTTGCATATGTAGGGAATATTCCTCATTTTTTTTCTTGGATTTATGGCCTATAGTACACGGTTTTTACCGACTTTTTTGTTTTTCGACATTTTATTTATATTTGTAGGGTTTAGGGTTCATGGTTTAGGTTTTCGGATTTAGGGTTTTAGGTTTAGGGTTTAGGTAATGTTCTTGCATATGTAGGGAAGATTCCTCATTTTTTTTCTTGTATTTATGGCCTATAGTACACTGTTTTACCGACTTTTTTGTTTTTCGACATTTTATTTATATTTGTAGGGTTTAGGGTTCATGGTTTAGGTTTTAGGGTTTAGGGTTTTAGGTTTAGGGTTTAGGTAATGTTCTTGCATATGTAGGGAATATTCCTCATTTTTTTTCTTGGATTTATGGCCTATAGTACACGGTTTTTACCGACTTTTTTGTTTTTCGACATTTTATTTATATTTATAGGGTTTAGGGTTTAGGGTTAAGGTTTTAGGGTTTACGGTTTTAGGTTTAGGGTTTAGGTAATGTTCTTGCATATGTAGGGAATATTCCTCATTTTTTTTCTTGGATTTATGGCCTATAGTACACGGTTTTTACCGACTTTTTTGTTTTTCGACATTTTATTTATATTTATTGGGTTTAGGGTTTAGGGTTAAGGTTTTAGGGTTTAGGGTTTTAGGTTTAGGGTTTAGGGTATGTTCTTGCATATGTAGGGAATATTCCTCATTTTTTTTCTTGGATTTATGGCCTATAGTACAGGGTTTTTACCGACTTTTTTGCTTTTCGACATTTTATTTATATTTGTAGGGTTTAGGGTTCATGGTTTAGGTTTTCGGATTTAGGGTTTTAGGTTTAGGGTTTAGGTAATGTTCTTGCATATGTAGGGAATATTCCTCATTTTTTTTCTTGTATTTATGGCCTATAGTACACTGTTTTACCGACTTTTTTGTTTTTCGACATTTTATTTATATTTGTAGGGTTTAGGGTTCATGGTTTAGGTTTTAGGGTTTAGGGTTTTAGGTTTAGGGTTTAGGTAATGTTCTTGCATATGTAGGGAATATTCCTCATTTTTTTTCTTCGATTTATGGCCTATAGTACACGGTTTTTACCGACTTTTTTGTTTTTCGACATTTTATTTATATTTATAGGGTTTAGGGTTTAGGGTTAAGGTTTTAGGGTTTACGGTTTTAGGTTTAGGGTTTAGGTAATGTTCTTGCATATGTAGGGAATATTCCTCATTTTTTTTCTTGGATTTATGGCCTATAGTACACGGTTTTTACCGACTTTTTTGTTTTTCGACATTTTATTTATATTTATTGGGTTTAGGGTTTAGGGTTAAGGTTTTAGGGTTTAGGGTTTTAGGTTTAGGGTTTAGGGTATGTTCTTGCATATGTAGGGAATATTCCTCATTTTTTTTCTTGGATTTATGGCCTATAGTACAGGGTTTTTACCGACTTTTTTGCTTTTCGACATTTTATTTATATTTGTAGGGTTTAGGGTTCATGGTTTAGGTTTTCGGATTTAGGGTTTTAGGTTTAGGGTTTAGGTAATGTTCTTGCATATGTAGGGAATATTCCTCATTTTTTTTCTTGTATTTATGGCCTATAGTACACTGTTTTACCGACTTTTTTGTTTTTCGACATTTTATTTATATTTGTAGGGTTTAGGGTTCATGGTTTAGGTTTTAGGGTTTAGGGTTTTAGGTTTAGGGTTTAGGTAATGTTCTTGCATATGTAGGGAATATTCCTCATTTTTTTTCTTCGATTTATGGCCTATAGTACACGGTTTTTACCGACTTTTTTGTTTTTCGACATTTTATTTATATTTATAGGGTTTAGGGTTTAGGGTTAAGGTTTTAGGGTTTACGGTTTTAGGTTTAGGGTTTAGGTAATGTTCTTGCATATGTAGGGAATATTCCTCATTTTTTTTCTTGGATTTATGGCCTATAGTACACGGTTTTTACCGACTTTTTTGTTTTTCGACATTTTATTTATATTTATTGGGTTTAGGGTTTAGGGTTAAGGTTTTAGGGTTTAGGGTTTTAGGTTTAGGGTTTAGGGTATGTTCTTGCATATGTAGGGAATATTCCTCATTTTTTTTCTTGGATTTATGGCCTATAGTACAGGGTTTTTACCGACTTTTTTGCTTTTCGACATTTTATTTATATTTGTAGGGTTTAGGGTTCATGGTTTAGGTTTTCGGATTTAGGGTTTTAGGTTTAGGGTTTAGGTAATGTTCTTGCATATGTAGGGAATATTCCTCATTTTTTTTCTTGTATTTATGGCCTATAGTACACTGTTTTACCGACTTTTTTGTTTTTCGACATTTTATTTATATTTGTAGGGTTTAGGGTTCATGGTTTAGGTTTTAGGGTTTAGGGTTTTAGGTTTAGGGTTTAGGTAATGTTCTTGCATATGTAGGGAATATTCCTCATTTTTCTTCTTGGATTTATGGCCTATAGTACACGGTTTTTACCGACTTTTTTGTTTTTCGACATTTTATTTATATTTATAGGGTTTAGGGTTTAGGGTTAAGGTTTTAGGGTTTAGGGTTTTAGGTTTAGGGTTTAGGTAATGTTCTTGCATATGTAGGGTATATTCCTCATTTTTTTTCTTGGATTTATGGCCTATAGTACACGGTTTTTACCGACTTTTTTGTTTTTCGACATTTTATTTATATTTGTAGGGTTTAGGGTTCATGGTTTAGGTTTTCGGATTTAGGGTTTTAGGTTTAGGGTTTAGGTAATGTTCTTGCATATGTAGGGAATATTCCTCATTTTTTTTCTTGTATTTATGGCCTATAGTACACTGTTTTACCGACTTTTTTGTTTTTCGACATTTTATTTATATTTGTAGGGTTTAGGGTTCATGGTTTAGGTTTTAGGGTTTAGGGTTTTAGGTTTAGGGTTTAGGTAATGTTCTTGCATATGTAGGGAATATTCCTCATTTTTCTTCTTGGATTTATGGCCTATAGTACACGGTTTTTACCGACTTTTTTGTTTTTCGACATTTTATTTATATTTATAGGGTTTAGGGTTTAGGGTTAAGGTTTTAGGGTTTAGGGTTTTAGGTTTAGGGTTTAGGTAATGTTCTTGCATATGTAGGGTATATTCCTCATTTTTTTTCTTGGATTTATGGCCTATAGTACACGGTTTTTACCGACTTTTTTGTATTTCGACATTTTATTTATATTTATAGGGTTTAGGGATTAGGGTTAAGTTTTTAGGGTTTAGGGTTTTAGGTTTAGGGTTTAGGGTATGTTCTTTCATATGTAGGGAATATTCCTCATTTTTTTATCTTGGATTTATGGCCTACAGTACACGGTTTTTACCGATTTTTTTGTTTTTCGACATTTTATTTATATTTGTAGGCTTTAGGGTTCATGGTTTAGGTTTTAGGGTTTAGGGTTTTAGGTTTAGGGTTTAGGTAATATTCTTGCATATGTAGGGAATATTCCTCATTTTTTTTCTTGGATTTATGGCCTATAGTACACGGTTTTTACCGACTTTTTTGTTTTTTGACATTTTATTTATATTTATTGGGTTTAGGGTTTAGGGTTAAGGTTTTAGGGTTTAGGGTTTTAGGTTTAGGGTTTAGGGTATGTTCTTGCATATGTAGGGAATATTCCTCATTTTTTTTCTTGGATTTATGGCCTATAGTACACGGTTTTTACCGACTTTTTTGTTTTTCGACATTTTATTTATATTTGTAGGGTTTAGGGTTCATGGTTTAGGTTTTCGGATTTAGGGTTTTAGGTTTAGGGTTTAGGTAATGTTCTTGCATATGTAGGGAAGATTCCTCATTTTTTTTCTTGTATTTATGGCCTATAGTACACTGTTTTACCGACTTTTTTGTTTTTCGACATTTTATTTATATTTGTAGGGTTTAGGGTTCATGGTTTAGGTTTTAGGGTTTAGGGTTTTAGGTTTAGGGTTTAGGTAATGTTCTTGCATATGTAGGGAATATTCCTCATTTTTTTTCTTGGATTTATGGCCTATAGTACACGGTTTTTACCGACTTTTTTGTTTTTCGACATTTTATTTATATTTATAGGGTTTAGGGTTTAGGGTTAAGGTTTTAGGGTTTACGGTTTTAGGTTTAGGGTTTAGGTAATGTTCTTGCATATGTAGGGAATATTCCTCATTTTTTTTCTTGGATTTATGGCCTATAGTACACGGTTTTTACCGACTTTTTTGTTTTTCGACATTTTATTTATATTTATTGGGTTTAGGGTTTAGGGTTAAGGTTTTAGGGTTTAGGGTTTTAGGTTTAGGGTTTAGGGTATGTTCTTGCATATGTAGGGAATATTCCTCATTTTTTTTCTTGGATTTACGGCCTATAGTACACGGTTTTTAACGACTTTTTTGTTTTTCGACATTTTATTTATATTTGTAGGCTTTAGGGTTCATGGTTTAGGTTTTCGGATTTAGGGTTTTAGGTTTAGGGTTTAGGTAATGTTCTTGCATATGTAGGGAATATTCCTCATTTTTTTTCTTGTATTTATGGCCTATAGTACACTGTTTTACCGACTTTTTTGTTTTTCGACATTTTATTTATATTTGTAGGGTTTAGGGTTCATGGTTTAGGTTTTCGGATTTAGGGTTTTAGGTTTAGGGTTTAGGTAATGTTCTTGCATATGTAGGGAATATTCCTCATTTTTTTTCTTGTATTTATGGCCTATAGTACACTGTTTTACCGACTTTTTTGTTTTTCGACATTTTATTTATATTTATAGGGTTTAGGGATTAGGGTTAAGTTTTTAGGGTTTAGGGTTTTAGGTTTAGGGTTTAGGGTATGTTCTTTCATATGTAGGGAATATTCCTCATTTTTTTATCTTGGATTTATGGCCTACAGTACACGGTTTTTACCGATTTTTTTGTTTTTCGACATTTTATTTATATTTGTAGGCTTTAGGGTTCATGGTTTAGGTTTTAGGGTTTAGGGTTTTAGGTTTAGGGTTTAGGTAATATTCTTGCATATGTAGGGAATATTCCTCATTTTTTTTCTTGGATTTATGGCCTATAGTACACGGTTTTTACCGACTTTTTTGTTTTTTGACATTTTATTTATATTTATTGGGTTTAGGGTTTAGGGTTAAGGTTTTAGGGTTTAGGGTTTTAGGTTTAGGGTTTAGGGTATGTTCTTGCATATGTAGGGAATATTCCTCATTTTTTTTCTTGGATTTATGGCCTATAGTACACGGTTTTTACCGACTTTTTTGTTTTTCGACATTTTATTTATATTTGTAGGGTTTAGGGTTCATGGTTTAGGTTTTCGGATTTAGGGTTTTAGGTTTAGGGTTTAGGTAATGTTCTTGCATATGTAGGGAAGATTCCTCATTTTTTTTCTTGTATTTATGGCCTATAGTACACTGTTTTACCGACTTTTTTGTTTTTCGACATTTTATTTATATTTGTAGGGTTTAGGGTTCATGGTTTAGGTTTTAGGGTTTAGGGTTTTAGGTTTAGGGTTTAGGTAATGTTCTTGCATATGTAGGGAATATTCCTCATTTTTTTTCTTGGATTTATGGCCTATAGTACACGGTTTTTACCGACTTTTTTGTTTTTCGACATTTTATTTATATTTATAGGGTTTAGGGTTTAGGGTTAAGGTTTTAGGGTTTACGGTTTTAGGTTTAGGGTTTAGGTAATGTTCTTGCATATGTAGGGAATATTCCTCATTTTTTTTCTTGGATTTATGGCCTATAGTACACGGTTTTTACCGACTTTTTTGTTTTTCGACATTTTATTTATATTTATTGGGTTTAGGGTTTAGGGTTAAGGTTTTAGGGTTTAGGGTTTTAGGTTTAGGGTTTAGGGTATGTTCTTGCATATGTAGGGAATATTCCTCATTTTTTTTCTTGGATTTACGGCCTATAGTACACGGTTTTTAACGACTTTTTTGTTTTTCGACATTTTATTTATATTTGTAGGCTTTAGGGTTCATGGTTTAGGTTTTCGGATTTAGGGTTTTAGGTTTAGGGTTTAGGTAATGTTCTTGCATATGTAGGGAATATTCCTCATTTTTTTTCTTGTATTTATGGCCTATAGTACACTGTTTTACCGACTTTTTTGTTTTTCGACATTTTATTTATATTTGTAGGGTTTAGGGTTCATGGTTTAGGTTTTCGGATTTAGGGTTTTAGGTTTAGGGTTTAGGTAATGTTCTTGCATATGTAGGGAATATTCCTCATTTTTTTTCTTGTATTTATGGCCTATAGTACACTGTTTTACCGACTTTTTTGTTTTTCGACATTTTATTTATATTTATAGGGTTTAGGGATTAGGGTTAAGTTTTTAGGGTTTAGGGTTTTAGGTTTAGGGTTTAGGGTATGTTCTTTCATATGTAGGGAATATTCCTCATTTTTTTATCTTGGATTTATGGCCTACAGTACACGGTTTTTACCGATTTTTTTGTTTTTCGACATTTTATTTATATTTGTAGGCTTTAGGGTTCATGGTTTAGGTTTTAGGGTTTAGGGTTTTAGGTTTAGGGTTTAGGTAATATTCTTGCATATGTAGGGAATATTCCTCATTTTTTTTCTTGGATTTATGGCCTATAGTACACGGTTTTTACCGACTTTTTTGTTTTTTGACATTTTATTTATATTTATTGGGTTTAGGGTTTAGGGTTAAGGTTTTAGGGTTTAGGGTTTTAGGTTTAGGGTTTAGGGTATGTTCTTGCATATGTAGGGAATATTCCTCATTTTTTTTCTTGGATTTATGGCCTATAGTACACGGTTTTTACCGACTTTTTTGTTTTTCGACATTTTATTTATATTTGTAGGGTTTAGGGTTCATGGTTTAGGTTTTCGGATTTAGGGTTTTAGGTTTAGGGTTTAGGTAATGTTCTTGCATATGTAGGGAAGATTCCTCATTTTTTTTCTTGTATTTATGGCCTATAGTACACTGTTTTACCGACTTTTTTGTTTTTCGACATTTTATTTATATTTGTAGGGTTTAGGGTTCATGGTTTAGGTTTTAGGGTTTAGGGTTTTAGGTTTAGGGTTTAGGTAATGTTCTTGCATATGTAGGGAATATTCCTCATTTTTTTTCTTGGATTTATGGCCTATAGTACACGGTTTTTACCGACTTTTTTGTTTTTCGACATTTTATTTATATTTATAGGGTTTAGGGTTTAGGGTTAAGGTTTTAGGGTTTACGGTTTTAGGTTTAGGGTTTAGGTAATGTTCTTGCATATGTAGGGAATATTCCTCATTTTTTTTCTTGGATTTATGGCCTATAGTACACGGTTTTTACCGACTTTTTTGTTTTTCGACATTTTATTTATATTTATTGGGTTTAGGGTTTAGGGTTAAGGTTTTAGGGTTTAGGGTTTTAGGTTTAGGGTTTAGGGTATGTTCTTGCATATGTAGGGAATATTCCTCATTTTTTTTCTTGGATTTATGGCCTATAGTACAGGGTTTTTACCGACTTTTTTGCTTTTCGACATTTTATTTATATTTGTAGGGTTTAGGGTTCATGGTTTAGGTTTTCCGATTTAGGGTTTTAGGTTTAGGGTTTAGGTAATGTTCTTGCATATGTAGGGAATATTCCTCATTTTTTTTCTTGTATTTATGGCCTATAGTACACTGTTTTACCGACTTTTTTGTTTTTCGACATTTTATTTATATTTGTAGGGTTTAGGGTTCATGGTTTAGGTTTTAGGGTTTAGGGTTTTAGGTTTAGGGTTTAGGTAATGTTCTTGCATATGTAGGGAATATTCCTCATTTTTCTTCTTGGATTTATGGCCTATAGTACACGGTTTTTACCGACTTTTTTGTTTTTCGACATTTTATTTATATTTATAGGGTTTAGGGTTTAGGGTTAAGGTTTTAGGGTTTACGGTTTTAGGTTTAGGGTTTAGGTAATGTTCTTGCATATGTAGGGAATATTCCTCATTTTTTTTCTTGGATTTATGGCCTATAGTACACGGTTTTTACCGACTTTTTTGTTTTTCGACATTTTATTTATATTTATTGGGTTTAGGGTTTAGGGTTAAGGTTTTAGGGTTTAGGGTTTTAGGTTTAGGGTTTAGGGTATGTTCTTGCATATGTAGGGAATATTCCTCATTTTTTTTCTTGGATTTACGGCCTATAGTACACGGTTTTTAACGACTTTTTTGTTTTTCGACATTTTATTTATATTTGTAGGCTTTAGGGTTCATGGTTTAGGTTTTCGGATTTAGGGTTTTAGGTTTAGGGTTTAGGTAATGTTCTTGCATATGTAGGGAATATTCCTCATTTTTTTTCTTGTATTTATGGCCTATAGTACACTGTTTTACCGACTTTTTTGTTTTTCGACATTTTATTTATATTTGTAGGGTTTAGGGTTCATGGTTTAGGTTTTCGGATTTAGGGTTTTAGGTTTAGGGTTTAGGTAATGTTCTTGCATATGTAGGGAATATTCCTCATTTTTTTTCTTGTATTTATGGCCTATAGTACACTGTTTTACCGACTTTTTTGTTTTTCGACATTTTATTTATATTTATAGGGTTTAGGGATTAGGGTTAAGTTTTTAGGGTTTAGGGTTTTAGGTTTAGGGTTTAGGGTATGTTCTTTCATATGTAGGGAATATTCCTCATTTTTTTATCTTGGATTTATGGCCTACAGTACACGGTTTTTACCGATTTTTTTGTTTTTCGACATTTTATTTATATTTGTAGGCTTTAGGGTTCATGGTTTAGGTTTTAGGGTTTAGGGTTTTAGGTTTAGGGTTTAGGTAATATTCTTGCATATGTAGGGAATATTCCTCATTTTTTTTCTTGGATTTATGGCCTATAGTACACGGTTTTTACCGACTTTTTTGTTTTTTGACATTTTATTTATATTTATTGGGTTTAGGGTTTAGGGTTAAGGTTTTAGGGTTTAGGGTTTTAGGTTTAGGGTTTAGGGTATGTTCTTGCATATGTAGGGAATATTCCTCATTTTTTTTCTTGGATTTATGGCCTATAGTACACGGTTTTTACCGACTTTTTTGTTTTTCGACATTTTATTTATATTTGTAGGGTTTAGGGTTCATGGTTTAGGTTTTCGGATTTAGGGTTTTAGGTTTAGGGTTTAGGTAATGTTCTTGCATATGTAGGGAAGATTCCTCATTTTTTTTCTTGTATTTATGGCCTATAGTACACTGTTTTACCGACTTTTTTGTTTTTCGACATTTTATTTATATTTGTAGGGTTTAGGGTTCATGGTTTAGGTTTTAGGGTTTAGGGTTTTAGGTTTAGGGTTTAGGTAATGTTCTTGCATATGTAGGGAATATTCCTCATTTTTTTTCTTGGATTTATGGCCTATAGTACACGGTTTTTACCGACTTTTTTGTTTTTCGACATTTTATTTATATTTATAGGGTTTAGGGTTTAGGGTTAAGGTTTTAGGGTTTACGGTTTTAGGTTTAGGGTTTAGGTAATGTTCTTGCATATGTAGGGAATATTCCTCATTTTTTTTCTTGGATTTATGGCCTATAGTACACGGTTTTTACCGACTTTTTTGTTTTTCGACATTTTATTTATATTTATTGGGTTTAGGGTTTAGGGTTAAGGTTTTAGGGTTTAGGGTTTTAGGTTTAGGGTTTAGGGTATGTTCTTGCATATGTAGGGAATATTCCTCATTTTTTTTCTTGGATTTATGGCCTATAGTACAGGGTTTTTACCGACTTTTTTGCTTTTCGACATTTTATTTATATTTGTAGGGTTTAGGGTTCATGGTTTAGGTTTTCCGATTTAGGGTTTTAGGTTTAGGGTTTAGGTAATGTTCTTGCATATGTAGGGAATATTCCTCATTTTTTTTCTTGTATTTATGGCCTATAGTACACTGTTTTACCGACTTTTTTGTTTTTCGACATTTTATTTATATTTGTAGGGTTTAGGGTTCATGGTTTAGGTTTTAGGGTTTAGGGTTTTAGGTTTAGGGTTTAGGTAATGTTCTTGCATATGTAGGGAATATTCCTCATTTTTCTTCTTGGATTTATGGCCTATAGTACACGGTTTTTACCGACTTTTTTGTTTTTCGACATTTTATTTATATTTATAGGGTTTAGGGTTTAGGGTTAAGGTTTTAGGGTTTAGGGTTTTAGGTTTAGGGTTTAGGTAATGTTCTTGCATATGTAGGGTATATTCCTCATTTTTTTTCTTGGATTTATGGCCTATAGTACACGGTTTTTACCGACTTTTTTGTATTTCGACATTTTATTTATATTTATAGGGTTTAGGGATTAGGGTTAAGTTTTTAGGGTTTAGGGTTTTAGGTTTAGGGTTTAGGGTATGTTCTTTCATATGTAGGGAATATTCCTCATTTTTTTATCTTGGATTTATGGCCTACAGTACACGGTTTTTACCGATTTTTTTGTTTTTCGACATTTTATTTATATTTGTAGGCTTTAGGGTTCATGGTTTAGGTTTTAGGGTTTAGGGTTTTAGGTTTAGGGTTTAGGTAATATTCTTGCATATGTAGGGAATATTCCTCATTTTTTTTCTTGGATTTATGGCCTATAGTACACGGTTTTTACCGACTTTTTTGTTTTTTGACATTTTATTTATATTTATTGGGTTTAGGGTTTAGGGTTAAGGTTTTAGGGTTTAGGGTTTTAGGTTTATGGTTTAGGGTATGTTCTTGCATATGTAGGGAATATTCCTCATTTTTTTTCTTGGATTTATGGCCTATAGTACACGGTTTTTACCGACTTTTTTGTTTTTCGACATTTTATTTATATTTGTAGGGTTTAGGGTTCATGGTTTAGGTTTTCGGATTTAGGGTTTTAGGTTTAGGGTTTAGGTAATGTTCTTGCATATGTAGGGAAGATTCCTCATTTTTTTTCTTGTATTTATGGCCTATAGTACACTGTTTTACCGACTTTTTTGTTTTTCGACATTTTATTTATATTTGTAGGGTTTAGGGTTCATGGTTTAGGTTTTAGGGTTTAGGGTTTTAGGTTTAGGGTTTAGGTAATGTTCTTGCATATGTAGGGAATATTCCTCATTTTTTTTCTTGGATTTATGGCCTATAGTACACGGTTTTTACCGACTTTTTTGTTTTTCGACATTTTATTTATATTTATAGGGTTTAGGGTTTAGGGTTAAGGTTTTAGGGTTTACGGTTTTAGGTTTAGGGTTTAGGTAATGTTCTTGCATATGTAGGGAATATTCCTCATTTTTTTTCTTGGATTTATGGCCTATAGTACACGGTTTTTACCGACTTTTTTGTTTTTCGACATTTTATTTATATTTATAGGGTTTAGGGTTTAGGGTTAAGGTTTTAGGGTTTACGGTTTTAGGTTTAGGGTTTAGGTAATGTTCTTGCATATGTAGGGAATATTCCTCATTTTTTTTCTTGGATTTATGGCCTATAGTACACGGTTTTTACCGACTTTTTTGTTTTTCGACATTTTATTTATATTTATTGGGTTTAGGGTTTAGGGTTAAGGTTTTAGGGTTTAGGGTTTTAGGTTTAGGGTTTAGGGTATGTTCTTGCATATGTAGGGAATATTCCTCATTTTTTTTCTTGGATTTATGGCCTATAGTACAGGGTTTTTACCGACTTTTTTGCTTTTCGACATTTTATTTATATTTGTAGGGTTTAGGGTTCATGGTTTAGGTTTTCCGATTTAGGGTTTTAGGTTTAGGGTTTAGGTAATGTTCTTGCATATGTAGGGAATATTCCTCATTTTTTTTCTTGTATTTATGGCCTATAGTACACTGTTTTACCGACTTTTTTGTTTTTCGACATTTTATTTATATTTGTAGGGTTTAGGGTTCATGGTTTAGGTTTTAGGGTTTAGGGTTTTAGGTTTAGGGTTTAGGTAATGTTCTTGCATATGTAGGGAATATTCCTCATTTTTCTTCTTGGATTTATGGCCTATAGTACACGGTTTTTACCGACTTTTTTGTTTTTCGACATTTTATTTATATTTATAGGGTTTAGGGTTTAGGGTTAAGGTTTTAGGGTTTAGGGTTTTAGGTTTAGGGTTTAGGTAATGTTCTTGCATATGTAGGGTATATTCCTCATTTTTTTTCTTGGATTTATGGCCTATAGTACACGGTTTTTACCGACTTTTTTGTATTTCGACATTTTATTTATATTTATAGGGTTTAGGGATTAGGGTTAAGTTTTTAGGGTTTAGGGTTTTAGGTTTAGGGTTTAGGGTATGTTCTTTCATATGTAGGGAATATTCCTCATTTTTTTATCTTGGATTTATGGCCTACAGTACACGGTTTTTACAGATTTTTTTGTTTTTCGACATTTTATTTATATTTGTAGGCTTTAGGGTTCATGGTTTAGGTTTTAGGGTTTAGGGTTTTAGGTTTAGGGTTTAGGTAATATTCTTGCATATGTAGGGAATATTCCTCATTTTTTTTCTTGGATTTATGGCCTATAGTACACGGTTTTTACCGACTTTTTTGTTTTTTGACATTTTATTTATATTTATTGGGTTTAGGGTTTAGGGTTAAGGTTTTAGGGTTTAGGGTTTTAGGTTTAGGGTTTAGGGTATGTTCTTGCATATGTAGGGAATATTCCTCATTTTTTTTCTTGGATTTATGGCCTATAGTACACGGTTTTTACCGACTTTTTTGTTTTTCGACATTTTATTTATATTTGTAGGGTTTAGGGTTCATGGTTTAGGTTTTCGGATTTAGGGTTTTAGGTTTAGGGTTTAGGTAATGTTCTTGCATATGTAGGGAAGATTCCTCATTTTTTTTCTTGTATTTATGGCCTATAGTACACTGTTTTACCGACTTTTTTGTTTTTCGACATTTTATTTATATTTGTAGGGTTTAGGGTTCATGGTTTAGGTTTTAGGGTTTAGGGTTTTAGGTTTAGGGTTTAGGTAATGTTCTTGCATATGTAGGGAATATTCCTCATTTTTTTTCTTGGATTTATGGCCTATAGTACACGGTTTTTACCGACTTTTTTGTTTTTCGACATTTTATTTATATTTATAGGGTTTAGGGTTTAGGGTTAAGGTTTTAGGGTTTACGGTTTTAGGTTTAGGGTTTAGGTAATGTTCTTGCATATGTAGGGAATATTCCTCATTTTTTTTCTTGGATTTATGGCCTATAGTACACGGTTTTTACCGACTTTTTTGTTTTTCGACATTTTATTTATATTTATTGGGTTTAGGGTTTAGGGTTAAGGTTTTAGGGTTTAGGGTTTTAGGTTTAGGGTTTAGGGTATGTTCTTGCATATGTAGGGAATATTCCTCATTTTTTTTCTTGGATTTACGGCCTATAGTACACGGTTTTTAACGACTTTTTTGTTTTTCGACATTTTATTTATATTTGTAGGCTTTAGGGTTCATGGTTTAGGTTTTCGGATTTAGGGTTTTAGGTTTAGGGTTTAGGTAATGTTCTTGCATATGTAGGGAATATTCCTCATTTTTTTTCTTGTATTTATGGCCTATAGTACACTGTTTTACCGACTTTTTTGTTTTTCGACATTTTATTTATATTTGTAGGGTTTAGGGTTCATGGTTTAGGTTTTCGGATTTAGGGTTTTAGGTTTAGGGTTTAGGTAATGTTCTTGCATATGTAGGGAATATTCCTCATTTTTTTTCTTGTATTTATGGCCTATAGTACACTGTTTTACCGACTTTTTTGTTTTTCGACATTTTATTTATATTTATAGGGTTTAGGGATTAGGGTTAAGTTTTTAGGGTTTAGGGTTTTAGGTTTAGGGTTTAGGGTATGTTCTTTCATATGTAGGGAATATTCCTCATTTTTTTATCTTGGATTTATGGCCTACAGTACACGGTTTTTACCGATTTTTTTGTTTTTCGACATTTTATTTATATTTGTAGGCTTTAGGGTTCATGGTTTAGGTTTTAGGGTTTAGGGTTTTAGGTTTAGGGTTTAGGTAATATTCTTGCATATGTAGGGAATATTCCTCATTTTTTTTCTTGGATTTATGGCCTATAGTACACGGTTTTTACCGACTTTTTTGTTTTTTGACATTTTATTTATATTTATTGGGTTTAGGGTTTAGGGTTAAGGTTTTAGGGTTTAGGGTTTTAGGTTTAGGGTTTAGGGTATGTTCTTGCATATGTAGGGAATATTCCTCATTTTTTTTCTTGGATTTATGGCCTATAGTACACGGTTTTTACCGACTTTTTTGTTTTTCGACATTTTATTTATATTTGTAGGGTTTAGGGTTCATGGTTTAGGTTTTCGGATTTAGGGTTTTAGGTTTAGGGTTTAGGTAATGTTCTTGCATATGTAGGGAAGATTCCTCATTTTTTTTCTTGTATTTATGGCCTATAGTACACTGTTTTACCGACTTTTTTGTTTTTCGACATTTTATTTATATTTGTAGGGTTTAGGGTTCATGGTTTAGGTTTTAGGGTTTAGGGTTTTAGGTTTAGGGTTTAGGTAATGTTCTTGCATATGTAGGGAATATTCCTCATTTTTTTTCTTGGATTTATGGCCTATAGTACACGGTTTTTACCGACTTTTTTGTTTTTCGACATTTTATTTATATTTATAGGGTTTAGGGTTTAGGGTTAAGGTTTTAGGGTTTACGGTTTTAGGTTTAGGGTTTAGGTAATGTTCTTGCATATGTAGGGAATATTCCTCATTTTTTTTCTTGGATTTATGGCCTATAGTACACGGTTTTTACCGACTTTTTTGTTTTTCGACATTTTATTTATATTTATTGGGTTTAGGGTTTAGGGTTAAGGTTTTAGGGTTTAGGGTTTTAGGTTTAGGGTTTAGGGTATGTTCTTGCATATGTAGGGAATATTCCTCATTTTTTTTCTTGGATTTATGGCCTATAGTACAGGGTTTTTACCGACTTTTTTGCTTTTCGACATTTTATTTATATTTGTAGGGTTTAGGGTTCATGGTTTAGGTTTTCGGATTTAGGGTTTTAGGTTTAGGGTTTAGGTAATGTTCTTGCATATGTAGGGAATATTCCTCATTTTTTTTCTTGTATTTATGGCCTATAGTACACTGTTTTACCGACTTTTTTGTTTTTCGACATTTTATTTATATTTGTAGGGTTTAGGGTTCATGGTTTAGGTTTTAGGGTTTAGGGTTTTAGGTTTAGGGTTTAGGTAATGTTCTTGCATATGTAGGGAATATTCCTCATTTTTCTTCTTGGATTTATGGCCTATAGTACACGGTTTTTACGGACTTTTTTGTTTTTCGACATTTTATTTATATTTATAGGGTTTAGGGTTTAGGGTTAAGGTTTTAGGGTTTAGGGTTTTAGGTTTAGGGTTTAGGTAATGTTCTTGCATATGTAGGGTATATTCCTCATTTTTTTTCTTGGATTTATGGCCTATAGTACACGGTTTTTACCGACTTTTTTGTATTTCGACATTTTATTTATATTTATAGGGTTTAGGGATTAGGGTTAAGTTTTTAGGGTTTAGGGTTTTAGGTTTAGGGTTTAGGGTATGTTCTTTCATATGTAGGGAATATTCCTCATTTTTTTATCTTGGATTTATGGCCTACAGTACACGGTTTTTACCGATTTTTTTGTTTTTCGACATTTTATTTATATTTGTAGGCTTTAGGGTTCATGGTTTAGGTTTTAGGGTTTAGGGTTTTAGGTTTAGGGTTTAGGTAATATTCTTGCATATGTAGGGAATATTCCTCATTTTTTTTCTTGGATTTATGGCCTATAGTACACGGTTTTTACCGACTTTTTTGTTTTTTGACATTTTATTTATATTTATTGGGTTTAGGGTTTAGGGTTAAGGTTTTAGGGTTTAGGGTTTTAGGTTTAGGGTTTAGGGTATGTTCTTGCATATGTAGGGAATATTCCTCATTTTTTTTCTTGGATTTATGGCCTATAGTACACGGTTTTTACCGACTTTTTTGTTTTTCGACATTTTATTTATATTTGTAGGGTTTAGGGTTCATGGTTTAGGTTTTCGGATTTAGGGTTTTAGGTTTAGGGTTTAGGTAATGTTCTTGCATATGTAGGGAAGATTCCTCATTTTTTTTCTTGTATTTATGGCCTATAGTACACTGTTTTACCGACTTTTTTGTTTTTCGACATTTTATTTATATTTGTAGGGTTTAGGGTTCATGGTTTAGGTTTTAGGGTTTAGGGTTTTAGGTTTAGGGTTTAGGTAATGTTCTTGCATATGTAGGGAATATTCCTCATTTTTTTTCTTGGATTTATGGCCTATAGTACACGGTTTTTACCGACTTTTTTGTTTTTCGACATTTTATTTATATTTATTGGGTTTAGGGTTTAGGGTTAAGGTTTTAGGGTTTAGGGTTTTAGGTTTAGGGTTTAGGGTATGTTCTTGCATATGTAGGGAATATTCCTCATTTTTTTTCTTGGATTTATGGCCTATAGTACAGGGTTTTTACCGACTTTTTTGCTTTTCGACATTTTATTTATATTTGTAGGGTTTAGGGTTCATGGTTTAGGTTTTCGGATTTAGGGTTTTAGGTTTAGGGTTTAGGTAATGTTCTTGCATATGTAGGGAAGATTCCTCATTTTTTTTCTTGTATTTATGGCCTATAGTACACTGTTTTACCGACTTTTTTGTTTTTCGACATTTTATTTATATTTGTAGGGTTTAGGGTTCATGGTTTAGGTTTTAGGGTTTAGGGTTTTAGTTTTAGGGTTTAGGTAATGTTCTTGCATATGTAGGGAATATTCCTCATTTTTTTTCTTGGATTTATGGCCTATAGTACACGGTTTTTACCGACTTTTTTGTTTTTCGACATTTTATTTATATTTATAGGGTTTAGGGTTTAGGGTTAAGGTTTTAGGGTTTAGGGTTTTAGGTTTAGGGTTTAGGTAATGTTCTTGCATATGTAGGGAATATTCCTCATTTTTTTTCTTGGATTTATGGCCTATAGTACACGGTTTTTACCGACTTTTTTGTTTTTCGACATTTTATTTATATTTATTGGGTTTAGGGTTTAGGGTTAAGGTTTTAGGGTTTAGGGTTTTAGGTTTAGGGTTTAGGGTATGTTCTTGCATATGTAGGGAATATTCCTCATTTTTTTTCTTGGATTTATGGCCTATAGTACATGGTTTTTACCGACTTTTTTGTTTTTCGACATTTTATTTATATTTGTAGGGTTTAGGGTTCATGGTTTAGGTTTTCGGATTTAGGGTTTTAGGTTTAGGGTTTAGGTAATGTTCTTGCATATGTAGGGAATATTCCTCATTTTTTTTCTTGTATTTATGGCCTATAGTACACTGTTTTACCGACTTTTTTGTTTTTCGACATTTTATTTATATTTGTAGGGTTTAGGGTTCATGGTTTAGGTTTTAGGGTTTAGGGTTTTAGGTTTAGGGTTTAGGTAATGTTCTTGCATATGTAGGGAATATTCCTCATTTTTCTTCTTGGATTTATGGCCTATAGTACACGGTTTTTACCGACTTTTTTGTTTTTCGACATTTTATTTATATTTATAGGGTTTAGGGTTTAGGGTTTTAGGTTTAGGGTTTAGGTAATGTTCTTGCATATGTAGGGTATATTCCTCATTTTTTTTCTTGGATTTATGGCCTATAGTACACGGTTTTTACCGACTTTTTTGTATTTCGACATTTTTTTTATATTTATAGGGTTTAGGGATTAGGGTTAAGTTTTTAGGGTTTAGGGTTTTAGGTTTAGGGTTTAGGGTATGTTCTTTCATATGTAGGGAATATTCCTCATTTTTTTATCTTGGATTTATGGCCTACAGTACACGGTTTTTACCGATTTTTTTGTTTTTCGACATTTTATTTATATTTATAGGGTTTAGGGTTAAGGTTTTAGGGTTTAGGGTTTTAGGTTTAGGGTTTAGGGTATGTTCTTGCATATGTAGGGAATATTCCTCATTTTTTTTTCTTGGATTTATGGCCTATAGTACACGGTTTTTACCGATTTTTTTGTTTTTCGACATTTTATTTATATTTATAGGGTTTAGGGTTTAGGGTTAAGGTTTTAGGGTTTAGGGTTTAGGGTATGTTATTGCATATTTAGGGAATATTCCTCATTTTTTTTCTTGGATTTATGGCCTATAGTACACGGTTTTTACCGACTTTTTTGTTTTTCGACATTTTATTTATATTTGTAGGGTTTAGGGTTCATGGTTTAGGTTTTAGAGTTTAGGGTTTTAGGTTTAGGGTTTAGGTAATGTTCTTGCATATGTAGGGAATATTCCTCATTTTTCTTCTTGGATTTATGGCCTATAGTACACGGTTTTTACCGACTTTTTTGTTTTTCGACATTTTATTTATATTTATAGGGTTTAGGGTTTAGGGTTAAGTTTTTAGGGTTTAGGGTTTTAGGTTTAGGGTTTAGGTAATGTTCTTGCATATGTAGGGAATATTCCTCATATTTCTTCTTGGATTTACGGCCTATAGTACATGGTTTTTACCGACTTTTTTGTTTTCCGACATTTTATTTATATTTATAGGGTTTAGGGTTAAGGTTTTAGGGTTTAGGGTTTTAGGGTTTAGGGTTTAGGTAATGTTCTTGCATATGTAGGGAATATTCCTCATTTTTTTTCTTGGATTTATGGCCTATAGTACACGGTTTTTACCGACTTTTTTGTTTTTCGACATTTTATTTATATTTATTGGGTTTAGGGTTTAGGGTTAAGGTTTTAGGGTTTAGGATTTTTGGTTTAGGGTTTAGGGTATGTTCTTGCATATGTAGGGAATATTCCTCATTTTTTTTCTTGGATTTATGGCCTATAGTACACGGTTTTTACCGACTTTTTTGTTTTTCGACATTTTATTTATATTTGTAGGGTTTAGGGTTCATGGTTTAGGTTTTCGGATTTAGGGTTTTAGGTTTAGGGTTTAGGTAATGTTCTTGCATATGTAGGGAATATTCCTCATTTTTTTTCTTGTATTTATGGCCTATAGTACACTGTTTTACCGACTTTTTTGTTTTTCGACATTTTATTTATATTTGTAGGGTTTAGGGTTCATGGTTTAGGTTTTAGGGTTTAGGGTTTTAGGTTTAGGGTTTAGGTAATGTTCTTGCATATGTAGGGAATATTCCTCATTTTTCTTCTTGGATTTATGGCCTATAGTACACGGTTTTTACCGACTTTTTTGTTTTTCGACATTTTATTTATATTTATAGGGTTTAGGGTTTAGGGTTTTAGGTTTAGGGTTTAGGTAATGTTCTTGCATATGTAGGGTATATTCCTCATTTTTTTTCTTGGATTTATGGCCTATAGTACACGGTTTTTACCGACTTTTTTGTATTTCGACATTTTTTTTATATTTATAGGGTTTAGGGATTAGGGTTAAGTTTTTAGGGTTTAGGGTTTTAGGTTTAGGGTTTAGGGTATGTTCTTTCATATGTAGGGAATATTCCTCATTTTTTTATCTTGGATTTATGGCCTACAGTACACGGTTTTTACCGATTTTTTTGTTTTTCGACATTTTATTTATATTTATAGGGTTTAGGGTTAAGGTTTTAGGGTTTAGGGTTTTAGGTTTAGGGTTTAGGGTATGTTCTTGCATATGTAGGGAATATTCCTCATTTTTTTTTCTTGGATTTATGGCCTATAGTACACGGTTTTTACCGATTTTTTTGTTTTTCGACATTTTATTTATATTTATAGGGTTTAGGGTTTAGGGTTAAGGTTTTAGGGTTTAGGGTTTAGGGTATGTTATTGCATATTTAGGGAATATTCCTCATTTTTTTTCTTGGATTTATGGCCTATAGTACACGGTTTTTACCGACTTTTTTGTTTTTCGACATTTTATTTATATTTGTAGGGTTTAGGGTTCATGGTTTAGGTTTTAGAGTTTAGGGTTTTAGGTTTAGGGTTTAGGTAATGTTCTTGCATATGTAGGGAATATTCCTCATTTTTCTTCTTGGATTTATGGCCTATAGTACACGGTTTTTACCGACTTTTTTGTTTTTCGACATTTTATTTATATTTATAGGGTTTAGGGTTTAGGGTTAAGTTTTTAGGGTTTAGGGTTTTAGGTTTAGGGTTTAGGTAATGTTCTTGCATATGTAGGGAATATTCCTCATATTTCTTCTTGGATTTACGGCCTATAGTACATGGTTTTTACCGACTTTTTTGTTTTCCGACATTTTATTTATATTTATAGGGTTTAGGGTTAAGGTTTTAGGGTTTAGGGTTTTAGGGTTTAGGGTTTAGGTAATGTTCTTGCATATGTAGGGAATATTCCTCATTTTTTTTCTTGGATTTATGGCCTATAGTACACGGTTTTTACCGACTTTTTTGTTTTTCGACATTTTATTTATATTTATTGGGTTTAGGGTTTAGGGTTAAGGTTTTAGGGTTTAGGATTTTTGGTTTAGGGTTTAGGGTATGTTCTTGCATATGTAGGG
This sequence comes from Primula vulgaris, assembly GCA_963920805.1. Taxonomy (NCBI): domain Eukaryota; kingdom Viridiplantae; phylum Streptophyta; class Magnoliopsida; order Ericales; family Primulaceae; genus Primula; species Primula vulgaris. Next base: position 23,960 of record CAWUCN010000012.1, read on the forward strand.
AATATTCCTCATTTTTTTTCTTGGATTTATGGCCTATAGTACACGGTTTTTACCGACTTTTTTGTTTTTCGACATTTTATTTATATTTGTAGGGTTTAGGGTTCATGGTTTAGGTTTTCGGATTTAGGGTTTTAGGTTTAGGGTTTAGGTAATGTTCTTGCATATGTAGGGAATATTCCTCATTTTTTTTCTTGTATTTATGGCCTATAGTACACTGTTTTACCGACTTTTTTGTTTTTCGACATTTTATTTATATTTGTAGGGTTTAGGGTTCATGGTTTAGGTTTTAGGGTTTAGGGTTTTAGGTTTAGGGTTTAGGTAATGTTCTTGCATATGTAGGGAATATTCCTCATTTTTCTTCTTGGATTTATGGCCTATAGTACACGGTTTTTACCGACTTTTTTGTTTTTCGACATTTTATTTATATTTATAGGGTTTAGGGTTTAGGGTTTTAGGTTTAGGGTTTAGGTAATGTTCTTGCATATGTAGGGTATATTCCTCATTTTTTTTCTTGGATTTATGGCCTATAGTACACGGTTTTTACCGACTTTTTTGTATTTCGACATTTTTTTTATATTTATAGGGTTTAGGGATTAGGGTTAAGTTTTTAGGGTTTAGGGTTTTAGGTTTAGGGTTTAGGGTATGTTCTTTCATATGTAGGGAATATTCCTCATTTTTTTATCTTGGATTTATGGCCTACAGTACACGGTTTTTACCGATTTTTTTGTTTTTCGACATTTTATTTATATTTATAGGGTTTAGGGTTAAGGTTTTAGGGTTTAGGGTTTTAGGTTTAGGGTTTAGGGTATGTTCTTGCATATGTAGGGAATATTCCTCATTTTTTTTTCTTGGATTTATGGCCTATAGTACACGGTTTTTACCGATTTTTTTGTTTTTCGACATTTTATTTATATTTATAGGGTTTAGGGTTTAGGGTTAAGGTTTTAGGGTTTAGGGTTTAGGGTATGTTATTGCATATTTAGGGAATATTCCTCATTTTTTTTCTTGGATTTATGGCCTATAGTACACGGTTTTTACCGACTTTTTTGTTTTTCGACATTTTATTTATATTTGTAGGGTTTAGGGTTCATGGTTTAGGTTTTAGAGTTTAGGGTTTTAGGTTTAGGGTTTAGGTAATGTTCTTGCATATGTAGGGAATATTCCTCATTTTTCTTCTTGGATTTATGGCCTATAGTACACGGTTTTTACCGACTTTTTTGTTTTTCGACATTTTATTTATATTTATAGGGTTTAGGGTTTAGGGTTAAGTTTTTAGGGTTTAGGGTTTTAGGTTTAGGGTTTAGGTAATGTTCTTGCATATGTAGGGAATATTCCTCATATTTCTTCTTGGATTTACGGCCTATAGTACATGGTTTTTACCGACTTTTTTGTTTTCCGACATTTTATTTATATTTATAGGGTTTAGGGTTAAGGTTTTAGGGTTTAGGGTTTTAGGGTTTAGGGTTTAGGTAATGTTCTTGCATATGTAGGGAATATTCCTCATTTTTTTTCTTGGATTTATGGCCTATAGTACACGGTTTTTACCGACTTTTTTGTTTTTCGACATTTTATTTATATTTATTGGGTTTAGGGTTTAGGGTTAAGGTTTTAGGGTTTAGGATTTTTGGTTTAGGGTTTAGGGTATGTTCTTGCATATGTAGGGAATATTCCTCATTTTTTTTCTTGGATTTATGGCCTATAGTACACGGTTTTTACCGACTTTTTTGTTTTTCGACATTTTATTTATATTTGTAGGCTTTAGGGTTCATGGTTTAGGTTTTCGGATTTAGGGTTTTAGGTTTTGGGTTTAGGTAATGTTCTTGCATATGTAGGGAATATTCCTCATTTTTTTTCTTGTATTTATGGCCTATAGTACACTGTTTTACCGACTTTTTTGTTTTTCGACATTTTATTTATATTTGTAGGGTTCAGGGTTCATGGTTTAGGTTTTAGGGTTTAGGGTTTTAGGTTTAGGGTTTAGGTAATGTTCTTGCATATGTAGGGAATATTCCTCATTTTTCTTCTTGGATTTACGGCCTATAGTACACGGTTTTTACCGACTTTTTTGTTTTTCGACATTTTACTTATATTTTTAGGGTTTAGGGTTTTAGGTTTAGGGTTTAGGGTATGTTCTTGCATATGTAGGGAATATTCCTCATTTTTTTTCTTGGATTTATGGCCTATAGTACACGGTTTTTACCGACTTTTTTGTTTTTCGACATTTTATTTATATTTGTAGGGTTTAGGGTTCATGGTTTAGGTTTTCGGATTTAGGGTTTTAGGTTTAGGGTTTAGGTAATGTTCTGGCATATGTAGGGAAGATTCCTCATTTTTTTTCTTGTATTTATGGCCTATAGTACACTGTTTTACCGACTTTTTTCTTTTTCGACATTTTATTTATATTTGTAGGGTTTAGGGTTCATGGTTTAGGTTTTAGGGTTTAGGGTTTTAGGTTTACGGTTTAGGTAATGTTCTTGCATATGTAGGGAATATTCCTCATTTTTCTTCTTGGATTTATCGCCTATAGTACACGGTTTTTACCGACTTTTTTGTTTTTCGACATTTTATTTATATTTATAGGGTTTAGGGTTTAGGGTTAAGGTTTTAGGGTTTAGGGTTTTAGGTTTAGGGTTTAGGTAATGTTCTTGCATATGTAGGGAATATTCCTCATTTTTTTTCTTGGATTTATGGCCTATAGTACACGGTTTTTACCGACTTTTTTGTTTTTCGACATTTTATTTATATTTATTGGGTTTAGGGTTTAGGGTTAAGGTTTTAGGGTTTAGGGTTTTAGGTTTAGGGTTTAGGGTATGTTCTTGCATATGTAGGGAATATTCCTCATTTTTTTTCTTGGATTTATGGCCTATAGTACACGGTTTTTACCGACTTTTTTGTTTTTCGACATTTTATTTATATTTGTAGGGTTTAGGGTTCATGGTTTAGGTTTTCGGATTTAGGGTTTTAGGTTTAGGGTTTAGGTAATGTTCTTGCATATGTAGGGAATATTCCTCATTTTTTTTCTTGTATTTATGGCCTATAGTACACTGTTTTACCGACTTTTTTGTTTTTCGACATTTTATTTATATTTGTAGGGTTTAGGGTTCATGGTTTAGGTTTTAGGGTTTAGGGTTTTAGGTTTAGGGTTTAGGTAATGTTCTTGCATATGTAGGGAATATTCCTCATTTTTCTTCTTGGATTTATGGCCTATAGTACACGGTTTTTACCGACTTTTTTGTTTTTCGACATTTTATTTATATTTATAGGGTTTAGGGTTTAGGGTTTTAGGTTTAGGGTTTAGGTAATGTTCTTGCATATGTAGGGTATATTCCTCATTTTTTTTCTTGGATTTATGGCCTATAGTACACGGTTTTTACCGACTTTTTTGTATTTCGACATTTTTTTTATATTTATAGGGTTTAGGGATTAGGGTTAAGTTTTTAGGGTTTAGGGTTTTAGGTTTAGGGTTTAGGGTATGTTCTTTCATATGTAGGGAATATTCCTCATTTTTTTATCTTGGATTTATGGCCTACAGTACACGGTTTTTACCGATTTTTTTGTTTTTCGACATTTTATTTATATTTATAGGGTTTAGGGTTAAGGTTTTAGGGTTTAGGGTTTTAGGTTTAGGGTTTAGGGTATGTTCTTGCATATGTAGGGAATATTCCTCATTTTTTTTTCTTGGATTTATGGCCTATAGTACACGGTTTTTACCGATTTTTTTGTTTTTCGACATTTTATTTATATTTATAGGGTTTAGGGTTTAGGGTTAAGGTTTTAGGGTTTAGGGTTTAGGGTATGTTATTGCATATTTAGGGAATATTCCTCATTTTTTTTCTTGGATTTATGGCCTATAGTACACGGTTTTTACCGACTTTTTTGTTTTTCAACATTTTATTTATATTTGTAGGGTTTAGGGTTCATGGTTTAGGTTTTAGAGTTTAGGGTTTTAGGTTTAGGGTTTAGGTAATGTTCTTGCATATGTAGGGAATATTCCTCATTTTTCTTCTTGGATTTATGGCCTATAGTACACGGTTTTTACCGACTTTTTTGTTTTTCGACATTTTATTTATATTTATAGGGTTTAGGGTTTAGGGTTAAGTTTTTAGGGTTTAGGGTTTTAGGTTTAGGGTTTAGGTAATGTTCTTGCATATGTAGGGAATATTCCTCATATTTCTTCTTGGATTTACGGCCTATAGTACATGGTTTTTACCGACTTTTTTGTTTTCCGACATTTTATTTATATTTATAGGGTTTAGGGTTAAGGTTTTAGGGTTTAGGGTTTTAGGGTTTAGGGTTTAGGTAATGTTCTTGCATATGTAGGGAATATTCCTCATTTTTTTTCTTGGATTTATGGCCTATAGTACACTGTTTTACCGACTTTTTTCTTTTTCGACATTTTATTTATATTTGTAGGGTTTAGGGTTCATGGTTTAGGTTTTAGGGTTTAGGGTTTTAGGTTTACGGTTTAGGTAATGTTCTTGCATATGTAGGGAATATTCCTCATTTTTCTTCTTGGATTTATCGCCTATAGTACACGGTTTTTACCGACTTTTTTGTTTTTCGACATTTTATTTATATTTATAGGGTTTAGGGTTTAGGGTTAAGGTTTTAGGGTTTAGGGTTTTAGGTTTAGGGTTTAGGTAATGTTCTTGCATATGTAGGGAATATTCCTCATTTTTTTTCTTGTATTTATGGCCTATAGTACACTGTTTTACCGACTTTTTTGTTTTTCGACATTTTATTTATATTTGTAGGGTTTAGGGTTCATGGTTTAGGTTTTAGGGTTTAGGGTTTTAGGTTTAGGGTTTAGGTAATGTTCTTGCATATGTAGGGAATATTCCTCATTTTTCTTCTTGGATTTACGGCCTATAGTACACGGTTTTTACCGACTTTTTTGTTTTTCGACATTTTACTTATATTTTTAGGGTTTAGGGTTTTAGGTTTAGGGTTTAGGGTATGTTCTTGCATATGTAGGGAATATTCCTCATTTTTTTTCTTGGATTTATGGCCTATAGTACACGGTTTTTACCGACTTTTTTGTTTTTCGACATTTTATTTATATTTGTAGGGTTTAGGGTTCATGGTTTAGGTTTTCGGATTTAGGGTTTTAGGTTTAGGGTTTAGGTAATGTTCTGGCATATGTAGGGAAGATTCCTCATTTTTTTTCTTGTATTTATGGCCTATAGTACACTGTTTTACCGACTTTTTTCTTTTTCGACATTTTATTTATATTTGTAGGGTTTAGGGTTCATGGTTTAGGTTTTAGGGTTTAGGGTTTTAGGTTTACGGTTTAGGTAATGTTCTTGCATATGTAGGGAATATTCCTCATTTTTCTTCTTGGATTTATCGCCTATAGTACACGGTTTTTACCGATTTTTTTGTTTTTCGACATTTTATTTATATTTATAGGGTTTAGGGTTAAGGTTTTAGGGTTTAGGGTTTTAGGTTTAGGGTTTAGGGTATGTTCTTGCATATGTAGGGAATATTCCTCATTTTTTTTTCTTGGATTTATGGCCTATAGTACACGGTTTTTACCGATTTTTTTGTTTTTCGACATTTTATTTATATTTATAGGGTTTAGGGTTTAGGGTTAAGGTTTTAGGGTTTAGGGTTTAGGGTATGTTATTGCATATTTAGGGAATATTCCTCATTTTTTTTCTTGGATTTATGGCCTATAGTACACGGTTTTTACCGACTTTTTTGTTTTTCAACATTTTATTTATATTTGTAGGGTTTAGGGTTCATGGTTTAGGTTTTAGAGTTTAGGGTTTTAGGTTTAGGGTTTAGGTAATGTTCTTGCATATGTAGGGAATATTCCTCATTTTTCTTCTTGGATTTATGGCCTATAGTACACGGTTTTTACCGACTTTTTTGTTTTTCGACATTTTATTTATATTTATAGGGTTTAGGGTTTAGGGTTAAGTTTTTAGGGTTTAGGGTTTTAGGTTTAGGGTTTAGGTAATGTTCTTGCATATGTAGGGAATATTCCTCATATTTCTTCTTGGATTTACGGCCTATAGTACATGGTTTTTACCGACTTTTTTGTTTTCCGACATTTTATTTATATTTATAGGGTTTAGGGTTAAGGTTTTAGGGTTTAGGGTTTTAGGGTTTAGGGTTTAGGTAATGTTCTTGCATATGTAGGGAATATTCCTCATTTTTTTTCTTGGATTTATGGCCTATAGTACACGGTTTTTACCGACTTTTTTGTTTTTCGACATTTTATTTATATTTATTGGGTTTAGGGTTTAGGGTTAAGGTTTTAGGGTTTAGGATTTTTGGTTTAGGGTTTAGGGTATGTTCTTGCATATGTAGGGAATATTCCTCATTTTTTTTCTTGGATTTATGGCCTATAGTACACGGTTTTTACCGACTTTTTTGTTTTTCGACATTTTATTTATATTTGTAGGCTTTAGGGTTCATGGTTTAGGTTTTCGGATTTAGGGTTTTAGGTTTAGGGTTTAGGTAATGTTCTTGCATATGTAGGGAATATTCCTCATTTTTTTTCTTGTATTTATTGCCTATAGTACACTGTTTTACCGACTTTTTTGTTTTTCGACATTTTATTTATATTTGTAGGGTTTAGGGTTCATGGTTTAGGTTTTAGGGTTTAGGGTTTTAGGTTTAGGGTTTAGGTAATGTTCTTGCATATGTAGGGAATATTCCTCATTTTTCTTCTTGGATTTACGGCCTATAGTACACGGTTTTTACCGACTTTTTTGTTTTTCGACATTTTACTTATATTTTTAGGGTTTAGGGTTTTAGGTTTAGGGTTTAGGGTATGTTCTTGCATATGTAGGGAATATTCCTCATTTTTTTTCTTGGATTTATGGCCTATAGTACACGGTTTTTACCGACTTTTTTGTTTTTCGACATTTTATTTATATTTGTAGGGTTTAGGGTTCATGGTTTAGGTTTTCGGATTTAGGGTTTTAGGTTTAGGGTTTAGGTAATGTTCTGGCATATGTAGGGAAGATTCCTCATTTTTTTTCTTGTATTTATGGCCTATAGTACACTGTTTTACCGACTTTTTTCTTTTTCGACATTTTATTTATATTTGTAGGGTTTAGGGTTCATGGTTTAGGTTTTAGGGTTTAGGGTTTTAGGTTTACGGTTTAGGTAATGTTCTTGCATATGTAGGGAATATTCCTCATTTTTCTTCTTGGATTTATCGCCTATAGTACACGGTTTTTACCGACTTTTTTGTTTTTCGACATTTTATTTATATTTATAGGGTTTAGGGTTTAGGGTTAAGGTTTTAGGGTTTAGGGTTTTAGGTTTAGGGTTTAGGTAATGTTCTTGCATATGTAGGGAATATTCCTCATTTTTTTTCTTGGATTTATGGCCTATAGTACACGGTTTTTACCGACTTTTTTGTTTTTCGACATTTTATTTATATTTATTGGGTTTAGGGTTTAGGGTTAAGGTTTTAGGGTTTAGGGTTTTAGGTTTAGGGTTTAGGGTATGTTCTTGCATATGTAGGGAATATTCCTCATTTTTTTTCTTGGATTTATGGCCTATAGTACACGGTTTTTACCGACTTTTTTGTTTTTCGACATTTTATTTATATTTGTAGGGTTTAGGGTTCATGGTTCATGGTTTAGGTTTTCGGATTTAGGGTTTTAGGTTTAGGGTTTAGGTAATGTTCTTGCATATGTAGGGAAGATTCCTCATTTTTTTTCTTGTATTTATGGCCTATAGTACACTGTTTTACCGACTTTTTTGTTTTTCGACATTTTATTTATATTTGTAGGGTTTAGGGTTCATGGTTTAGGTTTTAGGGTTTAGGGTTTTAGGTTTAGGGTTTAGGTAATGTTCTTGCATATGTAGGGAAGATTCCTCATTTTTTTTCTTGTATTTATGGCCTATAGTACACTGTTTTACCGACTTTTTTCTTTTTCGACATTTTATTTATATTTGTAGGGTTTAGGGTTCATGGTTTAGGTTTTAGGGTTTAGGGTTTTAGGTTTAGGGTTTAGGTAATGTTCTTGCATATGTAGGGAATATTCCTCATTTTTCTTCTTGGATTTATCGCCTATAGTACACGGTTTTTACCGACTTTTTTGTTTTTCGACATTTTATTTATATTTATAGGGTTTAGGGTTAAGGTTTTAGGGTTTAGGGTTTTAGGTTTAGGGTTTAGGTAATGTTCTTGCATATGTAGGGAATATTCCTCATTTTTTTTCTTGGATTTATGGCCTATAGTACACGGTTTTTACCGACTTTTTTGTTTTTCGACATTTTATTTATATTTATAGGGTTTAGGGTTTAGGGTTAAGGTTTTAGGGTTTAGGGTTTTAGGTTTAGGGTTTAGGTAATGTTCTTGCATATGTAGGGAATATTCCTCATTTTTTTTCTTGGATTTATGGCCTATAGTACACGGTTTTTACCGGATTTTTTGTTTTTCGACATTTTATTTATATTTATTGGGTTTAGGGTTTAGGGTTAAGTTTTTAGGGTTTAGGGTTTTAGGTTTAGGGTATGTTCTTTCATATGTAGGGAATATTCCTCATTTTTTTTTCTTGGATTTATGGCCTATAGTACACGGTTTTTACCGATTTTTTTGTTTTTCGACATTTTATTTATATTTATAGGGTTTAGGGTTAAGGTTTTAGGGTTTCGGGTTTTAGGTTTAGGGTTTAGGGTATGTTATTGCATATGTAGGGAATATTCCTCATTTTTTTTCTTGGATTTATGGCCTATAGTACACGGGTTTTACCGACTTTTTTGTTTTTCGACATTTTATTTATATTTGTAGGGTTTAGGGTTCATGGTTTAGGGTTTAGGGTTTAGGGTTTTAGGTTTAGGGTTTAGGTAATGTTCTTGCATATGTAGGGAATATTCCTCATTTTTTTTCTTGTATTTATGGCCTATAGTACACTGTTTTACCGACTTTTTTGTTTTTCGACATTTTATTTATATTTGTAGGGTTTAGGGTTCATGGTTTAGGTTTTAGGGTTTAGGGTTTTAGGTTTAGGGTTTAGGTAATGTTCTTGCATATGTAGGGAATATTCCTCATTTTTCTTCTTGGATTTACGGCCTATAGTACACGGTTTTTACCGACTTTTTTGTTTTTCGACATTTTACTTATATTTTTAGGGTTTAGGGTTTTAGGTTTAGGGTTTAGGGTATGTTCTTGCATATGTAGGGAATATTCCTCATTTTTTTTCTTGGATTTATGGCCTATAGTACACGGTTTTTACCGACTTTTTTGTTTTTCGACATTTTATTTATATTTGTAGGGTTTAGGGTTCATGGTTTAGGTTTTCGGATTTAGGGTTTTAGGTTTAGGGTTTAGGTAATGTTCTGGCATATGTAGGGAAGATTCCTCATTTTTTTTCTTGTATTTATGGCCTATAGTACACTGTTTTACCGACTTTTTTCTTTTTCGACATTTTATTTATATTTGTAGGGTTTAGGGTTCATGGTTTAGGTTTTAGGGTTTAGGGTTTTAGGTTTAGGGTTTAGGTAATGTTCTTGCATATGTAGGGAATATTCCTCATTTTTCTTCTTGGATTTACGGCCTATAGTACACGGTTTTTACCGACTTTTTTGTTTTTCGACATTTTACTTATATTTTTAGGGTTTAGGGTTTTAGGTTTAGGGTTTAGGGTATGTTCTTGCATATGTAGGGAATATTCCTCATTTTTTTTCTTGGATTTATGGCCTATAGTACACGGTTTTTACCGACTTTTTTGTTTTTCGACATTTTATTTATATTTGTAGGGTTTAGGGTTCATGGTTTAGGTTTTCGGATTTAGGGTTTTAGGTTTAGGGTTTAGGTAATGTTCTGGCATATGTAGGGAAGATTCCTCATTTTTTTTCTTGTATTTATGGCCTATAGTACACTGTTTTACCGACTTTTTTCTTTTTCGACATTTTATTTATATTTGTAGGGTTTAGGGTTCATGGTTTAGGTTTTAGGGTTTAGGGTTTTAGGTTTACGGTTTAGGTAATGTTCTTGCATATGTAGGGAATATTCCTCATTTTTCTTCTTGGATTTATCGCCTATAGTACACGGTTTTTACCGACTTTTTTGTTTTTCGACATTTTATTTATATTTATAGGGTTTAGGGTTTAGGGTTAAGGTTTTAGGGTTTAGGGTTTTAGGTTTAGGGTTTAGGTAATGTTCTTGCATATGTAGGGAATATTCCTCATTTTTTTTCTTGGATTTATGGCCTATAGTACACGGTTTTTACCGACTTTTTTGTTTTTCGACATTTTATTTATATTTATTGGGTTTAGGGTTTAGGGTTAAGGTTTTAGGGTTTAGGGTTTTAGGTTTAGGGTTTAGGGTATGTTCTTGCATATGTAGGGAATATTCCTCATTTTTTTTCTTGGATTTATGGCCTATAGTACACGGTTTTTACCGACTTTTTTGTTTTTCGACATTTTATTTATATTTGTAGGGTTTAGGGTTCATGGTTCATGGTTTAGGTTTTCGGATTTAGGGTTTTAGGTTTAGGGTTTAGGTAATGTTCTTGCATATGTAGGGAAGATTCCTCATTTTTTTTCTTGTATTTATGGCCTATAGTACACTGTTTTACCGACTTTTTTGTTTTTCGACATTTTATTTATATTTGTAGGGTTTAGGGTTCATGGTTTAGGTTTTAGGGTTTAGGGTTTTAGGTTTAGGGTTTAGGTAATGTTCTTGCATATGTAGGGAAGATTCCTCATTTTTTTTCTTGTATTTATGGCCTATAGTACACTGTTTTACCGACTTTTTTCTTTTTCGACATTTTATTTATATTTGTAGGGTTTAGGGTTCATGGTTTAGGTTTTAGGGTTTAGGGTTTTAGGTTTAGGGTTTAGGTAATGTTCTTGCATATGTAGGGAATATTCCTCATTTTTCTTCTTGGATTTATCGCCTATAGTACACGGTTTTTACCGACTTTTTTGTTTTTCGACATTTTATTTATATTTATAGGGTTTAGGGTTAAGGTTTTAGGGTTTAGGGTTTTAGGTTTAGGGTTTAGGTAATGTTCTTGCATATGTAGGGAATATTCCTCATTTTTTTTCTTGGATTTATGGCCTATAGTACACGGTTTTTACCGACTTTTTTGTTTTTCGACATTTTATTTATATTTATAGGGTTTAGGGTTTAGGGTTAAGGTTTTAGGGTTTAGGGTTTTAGGTTTAGGGTTTAGGTAATGTTCTTGCATATGTAGGGAATATTCCTCATTTTTTTTCTTGGATTTATGGCCTATAGTACACGGTTTTTACCGGATTTTTTGTTTTTCGACATTTTATTTATATTTATTGGGTTTAGGGTTTAGGGTTAAGTTTTTAGGGTTTAGGGTTTTAGGTTTAGGGTTTAGGGTATGTTCTTTCATATGTAGGGAATATTCCTCATTTTTTTTTCTTGGATTTATGGCCTATAGTACACGGTTTTTACCGATTTTTTTGTTTTTCGACATTTTATTTATATTTATAGGGTTTAGGGTTAAGGTTTTAGGGTTTCGGGTTTTAGGTTTAGGGTTTAGGGTATGTTATTGCATATGTAGGGAATATTCCTCATTTTTTTTCTAGGATTTATGGCCTATAGTACACGGGTTTTACCGACTTTTTTGTTTTTCGACATTTTATTTATATTTGTAGGGTTTAGGGTTCATGGTTTAGGGTTTAGGGTTTAGGGTTTTAGGTTTAGGGTTTAGGTAATGTTCTTGCATATGTAGGGAATATTCCTCATTTTTTTTCTTGTATTTATGGCCTATAGTACACTGTTTTACCGACTTTTTTGTTTTTCGACATTTTATTTATATTTGTAGGGTTTAGGGTTCATGGTTTAGGTTTTAGGGTTTAGGGTTTTAGGTTTAGGGTTTAGGTAATGTTCTTGCATATGTAGGGAATATTCCTCATTTTTTTTCTTGGATTTATGGCCTATACTACACGGTTTTTACCGACTTTTTTGTTTTTCGACATTTTATTTATATTTATTGGGTTTAGGGTTTAGGGTTAAGGTTTTAGGGTTTAGGGTTTTAGGTTTAGGGTTTAGGGTATGTTCTTGCATATGTAGGGAATATTCCTCATTTTTTTTCTTGGATTTATGGCCTATAGTACACGGTTTTTACCGACTTTTTTGTTTTTCGACATTTTATTTATATTTGTAGGGTTTAGGGTTCATGGTTTAGGTTTTCGGATTTAGGGTTTTAGGTTTAGGGTTTAGGTAATGTTCTTGCATATGTAGGGAAGATTCCTCATTTTTTTTCTTGTATTTATGGCCTATAGTACACTGTTTTACCGACTTTTTTGTTTTTCGACATTTTATTTATATTTGTAGGGTTTAGGGTTCATGGTTTAGGTTTTAGGGTTTAGGGTTTTAGGTTTAGGGTTTAGGTAATGTTCTTGCATATGTAGGGAATATTCCTCATTTTTCTTCTTGGATTTATGGCCTATAGTACACGGTTTTTACAGACTTTTTTGTTTTTCGACATTTTATTTATATTTATAGGGTTTAGGGTTTAGGGTTAAGGTTTTAGGGTTTAGGGTTTTAGGTTTAGGGTTTAGGTAATGTTCTTGCATATGTAGGGTATATTCCTCATTTTTTTTCTTGGATTTATGGCCTATAGTACACGGTTTTTACCGACTTTTTTGTATTTCGACATTTTATTTATATTTATAGGGTTTAGGGATTAGGGTTAAGTTTTTAGGGTTTAGGGTTTTAGGTTTAGGGTTTAGGGTATGTTCTTTCATATTTAGGGAATATTCCTCATTTTTTTATCTATGATTTATGGCCTAGAGTACACGGTTTTTACCGATTTTTTTGTTTTTCGACATTTTATTTATATTTATAGGGTTTAGGGTTAAGGTTTTAAGGTTTAGGGTTTTAGGTTTAGGGTTTAGGGTATGTTCTTGCATATGTAGGGAATATTCCTCATTTTTTTTTCTTGGATTTATGGCCTATAGTACACGGTTTTTACCGATTTTTTTGTTTTTCGACATTTTATTTATATTTATAGGGTTTAGGGTTTAGGGTTTAGGGTTAAGGTTTTAGGGTTTAGGGTTTAGGGTATGTTATTGCATATGTAGGGAATATTCCTCATTTTTTTTCTTGGATTTATGGCCTATAGTACACGGTTTTTACCGACTTTTTTGTTTTTCGACATTTTATTTATATTTGTAGGGTTTAGGGTTCATGGTTTAGGTTTTAGAGTTTAGGGTTTTAGGTTTAGGGTTTAGGTAATGTTCTTGCATATGTAGGGAATATTCCTCATTTTTTTTCTTGTATTTATGGCCTATAGTACACTGTTTTACCGACTTTTTTGTTTTTCGACATTTTATTTATATTTGTAGGGTTTAGGGTTCATGGTTTAGGGTTTAGGGTTTAGGGTTTTAGGTTTAGGGTTTAGGTAATGTTCTTGCATATGTAGGGAATATTCCTCATTTTTTTTCTTGTATTTATGGCCTATAGTACACTGTTTTACCGACTTTTTTGTTTTTCGACATTTTATTTATATTTGTAGGGTTTAGGGTTCATGGTTTAGGTTTTAGGGTTTAGGGTTTTAGGTTTAGGGTTTAGGTAATGTTCTTGCATATGTAGGGAATATTCCTCATTTTTTTTCTTGGATTTATGGCCTATACTACACGGTTTTTACCGACTTTTTTGTTTTTCGACATTTTATTTATATTTATTGGGTTTAGGGTTTAGGGTTAAGGTTTTAGGGTTTAGGGTTTTAGGTTTAGGGTTTAGGGTATGTTCTTGCATATGTAGGGAATATTCCTCATTTTTTTTCTTGGATTTATGGCCTATAGTACACGGTTTTTACCGACTTTTTTGTTTTTCGACATTTTATTTATATTTGTAGGGTTTAGGGTTCATGGTTTAGGTTTTCGGATTTAGGGTTTTAGGTTTAGGGTTTAGGTAATGTTCTTGCATATGTAGGGAAGATTCCTCATTTTTTTTCTTGTATTTATGGCCTATAGTACACTGTTTTACCGACTTTTTTGTTTTTCGACATTTTATTTATATTTGTAGGGTTTAGGGTTCATGGTTTAGGTTTTAGGGTTTAGGGTTTTAGGTTTAGGGTTTAGGTAATGTTCTTGCATATGTAGGGAATATTCCTCATTTTTCTTCTTGGATTTATGGCCTATAGTACACGGTTTTTACAGACTTTTTTGTTTTTCGACATTTTATTTATATTTATAGGGTTTAGGGTTTAGGGTTAAGGTTTTAGGGTTTAGGGTTTTAGGTTTAGGGTTTAGGTAATGTTCTTGCATATGTAGGGTATATTCCTCATTTTTTTTCTTGGATTTATGGCCTATAGTACACGGTTTTTACCGACTTTTTTGTATTTCGACATTTTATTTATATTTATAGGGTTTAGGGATTAGGGTTAAGTTTTTAGGGTTTAGGGTTTTAGGTTTAGGGTTTAGGGTATGTTCTTTCATATTTAGGGAATATTCCTCATTTTTTTATCTATGATTTATGGCCTAGAGTACACGGTTTTTACCGATTTTTTTGTTTTTCGACATTTTATTTATATTTATAGGGTTTAGGGTTAAGGTTTTAAGGTTTAGGGTTTTAGGTTTAGGGTTTAGGGTATGTTCTTGCATATGTAGGGAATATTCCTCATTTTTTTTTCTTGGATTTATGGCCTATAGTACACGGTTTTTACCGATTTTTTTGTTTTTCGACATTTTATTTATATTTATAGGGTTTAGGGTTTAGGGTTTAGGGTTAAGGTTTTAGGGTTTAGGGTTTAGGGTATGTTATTGCATATGTAGGGAATATTCCTCATTTTTTTTCTTGGATTTATGGCCTATAGTACACGGTTTTTACCGACTTTTTTGTTTTTCGACATTTTATTTATATTTGTAGGGTTTAGGGTTCATGGTTTAGGTTTTAGAGTTTAGGGTTTTAGGTTTAGGGTTTAGGTAATGTTCTTGCATATGTAGGGAATATTCCTCATTTTTTTTCTTGTATTTATGGCCTATAGTACACGGTTTTTACCGACTTTTTTGTTTTTCGACATTTTATTTATATTTATTGGGTTTAGGGTTTAGGGTTAAGGTTTTAGGGTTTAGGGTTTTAGGTTTAGGGTTTAGGGTATGTTCTTGCATATGTAGGGAATATTCCTCATTTTTTTTCTTGGATTTATGGCCTATAGTACACGGTTTTTACCGACTTTTTTGTTTTTCGACATTTTATTTATATTTGTAGGGTTTAGGGTTCATGGTTTAGGTTTTCGGATTTAGGGTTTTAGGTTTAGGGTTTAGGTAATGTTCTTGCATATGTAGGGAAGATTCCTCATTTTTTTTCTTGTATTTATGGCCTATAGTACACTGTTTTACCGACTTTTTTGTTTTTCGACATTTTATTTATATTTGTAGGGTTTAGGGTTCATGGTTTAGGTTTTAGGGTTTAGGGTTTTAGGTTTAGGGTTTAGGTAATGTTCTTGCATATGTAGAGAATATTCCTCATTTTTCTTCTTGGATTTATGGCCTATAGTACACGGTTTTTACAGACTTTTTTGTTTTTCGACATTTTATTTATATTTATAGGGTATAGGGTTTAGGGTTAAGGTTTTAGGGTTTAGGGTTTTAGGTTTAGGGTTTAGGTAATGTTCTTGCATATGTAGGGTATATTCCTCATTTTTTTTCTTGGATTTATGGCCTATAGTACACGGTTTTTACCGACTTTTTTGTATTTCGACATTTTATTTATATTTATAGGGTTTAGGGATTAGGGTTAAGTTTTTAGGGTTTAGGGTTTTAGGTTTAGGGTTTAGGGTATGTTCTTTCATATGTAGGGAATATTCCTCATTTTTTTATCTATGATTTATGGCCTACAGTACACGGTTTTTACCGATTTTTTTGTTTTTCGACATTTTATTTATATTTATAGGGTTTAGGGTTAAGGTTTTAGGGTTTAGGGTTTTAGGTTTAGGGTTTAGGGTATGTTCTTGCATATGTAGGGAATATTCCTCATTTTTTTTTCTTGGATTTATGGCCTATAGTACACGGTTTTTACCGATTTTTTTGTTTTTCGACATTTTATTTATATTTATAGGGTTTAGGGTTTAGGGTTTAGGGTTAAGGTTTTAGGGTTTAGGGTTTAGGGTATGTTATTGCATATGTAGGGAATATTCCTCATTTTTTTTCTTGGATTTATGGCCTATAGTACACGGTTTTTACCGACTTTTTTGTTTTTCGACATTTTATTTATATTTGTAGGGTTTAGGGTTCATGGTTTAGGTTTTAGAGTTTAGGGTTTTAGGTTTAGGGTTTAGGTAATGTTCTTGCATATGTAGGGAATATTCCTCATTTTTTTTCTTGTATTTATGGCCTATAGTACACGGTTTTTACCGACTTTTTTGTTTTTCGACATTTTATTTATATTTATTGGGTTTAGGGTTTAGGGTTAAGGTTTTAGGGTTTAGGGTTTTAGGTTTAGGGTTTAGGGTATGTTCTTGCATATGTAGGGAATATTCCTCATTTTTTTTCTTGGATTTATGGCCTATAGTACACGGTTTTTACCGACTTTTTTGTTTTTCGACATTTTATTTATATTTGTAGGGTTTAGGGTTCATGGTTTAGGTTTTCGGATTTAGGGTTTTAGGTTTAGGATTTAGGTAATGTTCTTGCATATGTAGGGAAGATTCCTCATTTTTTTTCTTGTATTTATGGCCTATAGTACACTGTTTTACCGACTTTTTTGTTTTTCGACATTTTATTTATATTTGTAGGGTTTAGGGTTCATGGTTTAGGTTTTAGGGTTTAGGGTTTTAGGTTTAGGGTTTAGGTAATGTTCTTGCATATGTAGGGAATATTCCTCATTTTTCTTCTTGGATTTATGGCCTATAGTACACGGTTTTTACAGACTTTTTTGTTTTTCGACATTTTATTTATATTTATAGGGTATAGGGTTTAGGGTTAAGGTTTTAGGGTTTAGGGTTTTAGGTTTAGGGTTTAGGTAATGTTCTTGCATATGTAGGGTATATTCCTCATTTTTTTTCTTGGATTTATGGCCTATAGTACACGGTTTTTACCGACTTTTTTGTATTTCGACATTTTATTTATATTTATAGGGTTTAGGGATTAGGGTTAAGTTTTTAGGGTTTAGGGTTTTAGGTTTAGGGTTTAGGGTATGTTCTTTCATATGTAGGGAATATTCCTCATTTTTTTATCTATGATTTATGGCCTACAGTACACGGTTTTTACCGATTTTTTTGTTTTTCGACATTTTATTTATATTTATAGGGTTTAGGGTTAAGGTTTTAGGGTTTAGGGTTTTAGGTTTAGGGTTTAGGGTATGTTCTTGCATATGTAGGGAATATTCCTCATTTTTTTTTCTTGGATTTATGGCCTATAGTACACGGTTTTTACCGATTTTTTTGTTTTTCGACATTTTATTTATATTTATAGGGTTTAGGGTTTAGGGTTTAGGGTTAAGGTTTTAGGGTTTAGGGTTTAGGGTATGTTATTGCATATGTAGGGAATATTCCTCATTTTTTTTCTTGGATTTATGGCCTATAGTACACGGTTTTTACCGACTTTTTTGTTTTTCGACATTTTATTTATATTTGTAGGGTTTAGGGTTCATGGTTTAGGTTTTAGAGTTTAGGGTTTTAGGTTTAGGGTTTAGGTAATGTTCTTGCATATGTAGGGAATATTCCTCATTTTTTTTCTTGTATTTATGGCCTATAGTACACGGTTTTTACCGACTTTTTTGTTTTTCGACATTTTATTTATATTTATTGGGTTTAGGGTTTAGGGTTAAGGTTTTAGGGTTTAGGGTTTTAGGTTTAGGGTTTAGGGTATGTTCTTGCATATGTAGGGAATATTCCTCATTTTTTTTTCTTGGATTTATGGCCTATAGTACACGGTTTTTACCGATTTTTTTGTTTTTCGACATTTTATTTATATTTATAGGGTTTAGGGTTTAGGGTTTAGGGTTAAGGTTTTAGGGTTTAGGGTTTAGGGTATGTTATTGCATATGTAGGGAATATTCCTCATTTTTTTTCTTGGATTTATGGCCTATAGTACACGGTTTTTACCGACTTTTTTGTTTTTCGACATTTTATTTATATTTGTAGGGTTTAGGGTTCATGGTTTAGGTTTTAGAGTTTAGGGTTTTAGGTTTAGGGTTTAGGTAATGTTCTTGCATATGTAGGGAATATTCCTCATTTTTTTTCTTGTATTTATGGCCTATAGTACACGGTTTTTACCGACTTTTTTGTTTTTCGACATTTTATTTATATTTATTGGGTTTAGGGTTTAGGGTTAAGGTTTTAGGGTTTAGGGTTTTAGGTTTAGGGTTTAGGGTATGTTCTTGCATATGTAGGGAATATTCCTCATTTTTTTTCTTGGATTTATGGCCTATAGTACACGGTTTTTACCGACTTTTTTGTTTTTCGACATTTTATTTATATTTGTAGGGTTTAGGGTTCATGGTTTAGGTTTTCGGATTTAGGGTTTTAGGTTTAGGATTTAGGTAATGTTCTTGCATATGTAGGGAAGATTCCTCATTTTTTTTCTTGTATTTATGGCCTATAGTACACTGTTTTACCGACTTTTTTGTTTTTCGACATTTTATTTATATTTGTAGGGTTTAGGGTTCATGGTTTAGGTTTTAGGGTTTAGGGTTTTAGGTTTAGGGTTTAGGTAATGTTCTTGCATATGTAGGGAATATTCCTCATTTTTCTTCTTGGATTTATGGCCTATAGTACACGGTTTTTACAGACTTTTTTGTTTTTCGACATTTTATTTATATTTATAGGGTATAGGGTTTAGGGTTAAGGTTTTAGGGTTTAGGGTTTTAGGTTTAGGGTTTAGGTAATGTTCTTGCATATGTAGGGTATATTCCTCATTTTTTTTCTTGGATTTATGGCCTATAGTACACGGTTTTTACCGACTTTTTTGTATTTCGACATTTTATTTATATTTATAGGGTTTAGGGATTAGGGTTAAGTTTTTAGGGTTTAGGGTTTTAGGTTTAGGGTTTAGGGTATGTTCTTTCATATGTAGGGAATATTCCTCATTTTTTTATCTATGATTTATGGCCTACAGTACACGGTTTTTACCGATTTTTTTGTTTTTCGACATTTTATTTATATTTATAGGGTTTAGGGTTAAGGTTTTAGGGTTTAGGGTTTTAGGTTTAGGGTTTAGGGTATGTTCTTGCATATGTAGGGAATATTCCTCATTTTTTTTTCTTGGATTTATGGCCTATAGTACACGGTTTTTACCGATTTTTTTGTTTTTCGACATTTTATTTATATTTATAGGGTTTAGGGTTTAGGGTTTAGGGTTAAGGTTTTAGGGTTTAGGGTTTAGGGTATGTTATTGCATATGTAGGGAATATTCCTCATTTTTTTTCTTGGATTTATGGCCTATAGTACACGGTTTTTACCGACTTTTTTGTTTTTCGACATTTTATTTATATTTGTAGGGTTTAGGGTTCATGGTTTAGGTTTTAGAGTTTAGGGTTTTAGGTTTAGGGTTTAGGTAATGTTCTTGCATATGTAGGGAATATTCCTCATTTTTTTTCTTGTATTTATGGCCTATAGTACACGGTTTTTACCGACTTTTTTGTTTTTCGACATTTTATTTATATTTATTGGGTTTAGGGTTTAGGGTTAAGGTTTTAGGGTTTAGGGTTTTAGGTTTAGGGTTTAGGGTATGTTCTTGCATATGTAGGGAATATTCCTCATTTTTTTTCTTGGATTTATGGCCTATAGTACACGGTTTTTACCGACTTTTTTGTTTTTCGACATTTTATTTATATTTGTAGGGTTTAGGGTTCATGGTTTAGGTTTTCGGATTTAGGGTTTTAGGTTTAGGATTTAGGTAATGTTCTTGCATATGTAGGGAAGATTCCTCATTTTTTTTCTTGTATTTATGGCCTATAGTACACTGTTTTACCGACTTTTTTGTTTTTCGACATTTTATTTATATTTGTAGGGTTTAGGGTTCATGGTTTAGGTTTTAGGGTTTAGGGTTTTAGGTTTAGGGTTTAGGTAATGTTCTTGCATATGTAGGGAATATTCCTCATTTTTCTTCTTGGATTTATGGCCTATAGTACACGGTTTTTACAGACTTTTTTGTTTTTCGACATTTTATTTATATTTATAGGGTATAGGGTTTAGGGTTAAGGTTTTAGGGTTTAGGGTTTTAGGTTTAGGGTTTAGGTAATGTTCTTGCATATGTAGGGTATATTCCTCATTTTTTTTCTTGGATTTATGGCCTATAGTACACGGTTTTTACCGACTTTTTTGTATTTCGACATTTTATTTATATTTATAGGGTTTAGGGATTAGGGTTAAGTTTTTAGGGTTTAGGGTTTTAGGTTTAGGGTTTAGGGTATGTTCTTTCATATGTAGGGAATATTCCTCATTTTTTTATCTATGATTTATGGCCTACAGTACACGGTTTTTACCGATTTTTTTGTTTTTCGACATTTTATTTATATTTATAGGGTTTAGGGTTAAGGTTTTAGGGTTTAGGGTTTTAGGTTTAGGGTTTAGGGTATGTTCTTGCATATGTAGGGAATATTCCTCATTTTTTTTTCTTGGATTTATGGCCTATAGTACACGGTTTTTACCGATTTTTTTGTTTTTCGACATTTTATTTATATTTATAGGGTTTAGGGTTTAGGGTTTAGGGTTAAGGTTTTAGGGTTTAGGGTTTAGGGTATGTTATTGCATATGTAGGGAATATTCCTCATTTTTTTTCTTGGATTTATGGCCTATAGTACACGGTTTTTACCGACTTTTTTGTTATTCGACATTTTATTTATATTTGTAGGGTTTAGGGTTCATGGTTTAGGTTTTAGAGTTTAGGGTTTTAGGTTTAGGGTTTAGGTAATGTTCTTGCATATGTAGGGAATATTCCTCATTTTTTTTCTTGTATTTATGGCCTATAGTACACGGTTTTTACCGACTTTTTTGTTTTTCGACATTTTATTTATATTTATTGGGTTTAGGGTTTAGGGTTAAGGTTTTAGGGTTTAGGGTTTTAGGTTTAGGGTTTAGGGTATGTTCTTGCATATGTAGGGAATATTCCTCATTTTTTTTCTTGGATTTATGGCCTATAGTACACGGTTTTTACCGACTTTTTTGTTTTTCGACATTTTATTTATATTTGTAGGGTTTAGGGTTCATGGTTTAGGTTTTCGGATTTAGGGTTTTAGGTTTAGGATTTAGGTAATGTTCTTGCATATGTAGGGAAGATTCCTCATTTTTTTTCTTGTATTTATGGCCTATAGTACACTGTTTTACCGACTTTTTTGTTTTTCGACATTTTATTTATATTTGTAGGGTTTAGGGTTCATGGTTTAGGTTTTAGGGTTTAGGGTTTTAGGTTTAGGGTTTAGGTAATGTTCTTGCATATGTAGGGAATATTCCTCATTTTTCTTCTTGGATTTATGGCCTATAGTACACGGTTTTTACAGACTTTTTTGTTTTTCGACATTTTATTTATATTTATAGGGTTTAGGGTTTAGGGTTAAGGTTTTAGGGTTTAGGGTTTTAGGTTTAGGGTTTAGGTAATGTTCTTGCATATGTAGGGTATATTCCTCATTTTTTTTCTTGGATTTATGGCCTATAGTACACGGTTTTTACCGACTTTTTTGTATTTCGACATTTTATTTATATTTATAGGGTTTAGGGTTTAGGGTTAAGTTTTTATGGTTTAGGGTTTTAGGTTTAGGGTTTAGGGTATGTTCTTTCATATGTAGGGAATATTCCTCATTTTTTTATCTTGGATTTATGTCCTACAGTACACGGTTTTTACCGATTTTTTTGTTTTTCGACATTTTATTTATATTTATAGGGTTTAGGGTTAAGGTTTTAGGGTTTAGGGTTTTAGGTTTAGGGTTTAGGGTATGTTCTTTCATATGTAGGGAATATTCCTCATTTTTTATCTTGGATTTATGGCCTACAGTACACGGTTTTTACCGATTTTTTTGTTTTTCGACATTTTATTTATATTTATAGGGTTTAGGGTTTAGGGTTAAGGTTTTAGGGTTTAGGGTTTAGGGTATGTTATTGCATATGTAGGGAATATTCCTCATTTTTTTTCTTGGATTTATGGCCTATAGTACACGGTTTTTACCGATTTTTTTGTTTTTCGACATTTTATTTATATTTATAGGGTTTAGGGTTTAGGGTTTAGGGTTAAGGTTTTAGGGTTTAGGGTTTAGGGTATGTTATTGAATATGTAGGGAATATTCCTCATTTTTTTTCTTGGATTTATGGCCTATAGTACACGGTTTTTACCGACTTTTTTGTTTTTCGACATTTTATTTATATTTATTGGGTTTAGGGTTTAGGGTTAAGGTTTTAGGGTTTAGGGTTTTAGGTTTAGGGTTTAGGGTATGTTCTTGCATATGTAGGGAATATTCCTCATTTTTTTTTCTTGGATTTATGGCCTATAGTACACGGTTTTTACCGATTTTTTTGTTTTTCGACATTTTATTTATATTTATAGGGTTTAGGGTTTAGGGTTTAGGGTTAAGGTTTTAGGGTTTAGGGTTTAGGGTATGTTATTGCATAGGTAGGGAATATTCCTCATTTTTTTTCTTGGATTTATGGCCTATAGTACACGGTTTTTACCGACTTTTTTGTTTTTCGACATTTTATTTATATTTGTAGAGTTTAGGGTTCATGGTTTAGGTTTTAGAGTTAAGGGTTTTAGGTTTAGGGTTTAGGTAATGTTCTTGCATATGTAGGGAATATTCCTCATTTTTTTTCTTGTATTTATGGCCTATAGTACACGGTTTTTACCGACTTTTTTGTTTTTCGACATTTTATTTATATTTATTGGGTTTAGGGTTTAGGGTTAAGGTTTTAGGGTTTAGGGTTTTAGGTTTAGGGTTTAGGGTATGTTCTTGCATATGTAGGGAATATTCCTCATTTTTTTTCTTGGATTTATGGCCTATAGTACACGGTTTTTACCGACTTTTTTGTTTTTCGACATTTTATTTATATTTATTGGGTATAGGGTTTAGGGTTAAGGTTTTAGGGTTTAGGGTTTTAGGTTTAGGGTTTAGGTAATGTTCTTGCATATGTAGGGTATATTCCTCATTTTTTTTCTTGGATTTATGGCCTATAGTACACGGTTTTTACCGACTTTTTTGTATTTCGACATTTTATTTATATTTATAGGGTTTAGGGTTTAGGGTTAAGTTTTTATGGTTTAGGGTTTTAGGTTTAGGGTTTAGGGTATGTTCTTTCATATGTAGGGAATATTCCTCATTTTTTTATCTTGGATTTATGGCCTACAGTACACGGTTTTTACCGATTTTTTTGTTTTTCGACATTTTATTTATATTTATAGGGTTTAGGGTTAAGGTTTTAGGGTTTAGGGTTTTAGGTTTAGGGTTTAGGGTATGTTCTTTCATATGTAGGGAATATTCCTCATTTTTTATCTTGGATTTATGGCCTACAGTACACGGTTTTTACCGATTTTTTTGTTTTTCGACATTTTATTTATATTTATAGGGTTTAGGGTTTAGGGTTAAGGTTTTAGGGTTTAGGGTTTAGGGTATGTTATTGCATATGTAGGGAATATTCCTCATTTTTTTTCTTGGATTTATGGCCTATAGTACACGGTTTTTACCGATTTTTTTGTTTTTCGACATTTTATTTATATTTATAGGGTTTAGGGTTTAGGGTTTAGGGTTAAGGTTTTAGGGTTTAGGGTATGTTATTGAATATGTAGGGAATATTCCTCATTTTTTTTCTTGGATTTATGGCCTATAGTACACGGTTTTTACCGACTTTTTTGTTTTTCGACATTTTATTTATATTTATTGGGTTTAGGGTTTAGGGTTAAGGTTTTAGTGTTTACGGTTTTAGGTTTAGGGTTTAGGTAATGTTCTTGCATATGTAGGGTATATTCCTCATTTTTTTTCTTGGATTTATGGCCTATAGTACACGGTTTTTACCGACTTTTTTGTTTTTCGACATTTTATTTATATTTATAGGGTTTAGGGATTAGGGTTAAGTTTTTAGGGTTTAGGGTTTTAGGTTTAGGGTTTAGGGTATGTTCTTTCATATGTAGGGAATATTCCTCATTTTTTTATCTATGATTTATGGCCTACAGTACACGGTTTTTACCGATTTTTTTGTTTTTCGACATTTTATTTATATTTATAGGGTTTAGGGTTAAGGTTTTAGGGTTTAGGGTTTTAGGTTTAGGGTTTAGGGTATGTTCTTGCATATGTAGGGAATATTCCTCATTTTTTTTTCTTGGATTTATGGCCTATAGTACACGGTTTTTACCGATTTTTTGGTTTTTCGACATTTTATTTATATTTATAGGGTTTAGGGTTTAGGGTTTAGGGTTAAGGTTTTAGGGTTTAGGGTTTAGGGTATGTTATTGCATAGGTAGGGAATATTCCTCATTTTTTTTCTTGGATTTATGGCCTATAGTACACGGTTTTTACCGACTTTTTTGTTTTTCGACATTTTATTTATATTTGTAGAGTTTAGGGTTCATGGTTTAGGTTTTAGAGTTAAGGGTTTTAGGTTTAGGGTTTAGGTAATGTTCTTGCATATGTAGGGAATATTCCTCATTTTTTTTCTTGTATTTATGGCCTATAGTACACGGTTTTTACCGACTTTTTTGTTTTTCGACATTTTATTTATATTTATTGGGTTTAGGGTTTAGGGTTAAGGTTTTAGGGTTTAGGGTTTTAGGTTTAGGGTTTAGGTAATGTTCTTGCATATGTAGGGTATATTCCTCATTTTTTTTCTTGGATTTATGGCCTATAGTACACGGTTTTTACCGACTTTTTTGTATTTCGACATTTTATTTATATTTATAGGGTTTAGGGTTTAGGGTTAAGTTTTTATGGTTTAGGGTTTTAGGTTTAGGGTTTAGGGTATGTTCTTTCATATGTAGAGAATATTCCTCATTTTTTTATCTTGGATTTATGGCCTACAGTACACGGTTTTTACCGATTTTTTTGTTTTTCGACATTTTATTTATATTTATAGGGTTTAGGGTTAAGGTTTTAGGGTTTAGGGTTTTAGGTTTAGGGTTTAGGGTATGTTCTTTCATATGTAGGGAATATTCCTCATTTTTTATCTTGGATTTATGGCCTACAGTACACGGTTTTTACCGATTTTTTTGTTTTTCGACATTTTATTTATATTTATAGGGTTTAGGGTTTAGGGTTAAGGTTTTAGGGTTTAGGGTTTAGGGTATGTTATTGCATATGTAGGGAATATTCCTCATTTTTTTTCTTGGATTTATGGCCTATAGTACACGGTTTTTACCGATTTTTTTGTTTTTCGACATTTTATTTATATTTATAGGGTTTAGGGTTTAGGGTTAAGGTTTTAGGGTTTAGGGTTTAGGGTATGTTATTGAATATGTAGGGAATATTCCTCATTTTTTTTCTTGGATTTATGGCCTATAGTACACGGTTTTTACCGACTTTTTTGTTTTTCGACATTTTATTTATATTTATTGGGTTTAGGGTTTAGGGTTAAGGTTTTAGGGTTTAGGGTTTTAGGTTTAGGGTTTAGGTAATGTTCTTGCATATGTAGGGTATATTCCTCATTTTTTTTCTTGGATTTATGGCCTATAGTACACGGTTTTTACCGACTTTTTTGTATTTCGACATTTTATTTATATTTATAGGGTTTAGGGTTTAGGGTTAAGTTTTTATGGTTTAGGGTTTTAGGTTTAGGGTTTAGGGTATGTTCTTTCATATGTAGGGAATATTCCTCATTTTTTTATCTTGGATTTATGGCCTACAGTACACGGTTTTTACCGATTTTTTTGTTTTTCGACATTTTATTTATATTTATAGGGTTTAGGGTTAAGGTTTTAGGGTTTAGGGTTTTAGGTTTAGGGTTTAGGGTATGTTCTTTCATATGTAGGGAATATTCCTCATTTTTTATCTTGGATTTATGGCCTACAGTACACGGTTTTTACCGATTTTTTTGTTTTTCGACATTTTATTTATATTTATAGGGTTTAGGGTTAAGCTTTTAGGGTTTAGGGTTTTAGGTTTAGGGTTTAGGGTATGTTCTTGCATATGTAGGGAATATTCCTCATTTTCTTTTCTTGGATTTATGGCCTATAGTACACGGTTTTTACCGATTTTTTTGTTTTTCGACATTTTATTTATATTTATAGGGTTTAGGGTTTAGGGTTAAGGTTTTAGGGTTTAGGGTTTAGGGTATGTTATTGCATAGGTAGGGAATATTCCTCATTTTTTTTCTTGGATTTATGGCCTATAGTACACGGTTTTTACCGACTTTTTTGTTTTTCGACATTTTATTTATATTTGTAGAGTTTAGGGTTCATGGTTTAGGTTTTAGAGTTAAGGGTTTTAGGTTTAGGGTTTAGGTAATGTTCTTGCATATGTAGGGAATATTCCTCATTTTTTTTCTTGTATTTATGGCCTATAGTACACGGTTTTTACCGACTTTTTTGTTTTTCGACATTTTATTTATATTTATTGGGTTTAGGGTTTAGGGTTAAGGTTTTAGGGTTTAGGGTTTTAGGTTTAGGGTTTAGGTAATGTTCTTGCATATGTAGGGTATATTCCTCATTTTTTTTCTTGGATTTATGGCCTATAGTACACGGTTTTTACCGACTTTTTTGTTTTTCGACATTTTATTTATATTTATAGGGTTTAGGGTTTAGGGTTTAGGGTTAAGGTTTTAGGGTTTAGGGTATGTTATTGAATATGTAGGGAATATTCCTCATTTTTTTTCTTGGATTTATGGCCTATAGTACACGGTTTTTACCGACTTTTTTGTTTTTCGACATTTTATTTATATTTATTGGGTTTAGGGTTTAGGGTTAAGGTTTTAGTGTTTACGGTTTTAGGTTTAGGGTTTAGGTAATGTTCTTGCATATGTAGGGTATATTCCTCATTTTTTTTCTTGGATTTATGGCCTATAGTACACGGTTTTTACCGACTTTTTTGTTTTTCGACATTTTATTTATATTTATAGGGTTTAGGGATTAGGGTTAAGTTTTTAGGGTTTAGGGTTTTAGGTTTAGGGTTTAGGGTATGTTCTTTCATATGTAGGGAATATTCCTCATTTTTTTATCTATGATTTATGGCCTACAGTACACGGTTTTTACCGATTTTTTTGTTTTTCGACATTTTATTTATATTTATAGGGTTTAGGGTTAAGGTTTTAGGGTTTAGGGTTTTAGGTTTAGGGTTTAGGGTATGTTCTTGCATATGTAGGGAATATTCCTCATTTTTTTTTCTTGGATTTATGGCCTATAGTACACGGTTTTTACCGATTTTTTGGTTTTTCGACATTTTATTTATATTTATAGGGTTTAGGGTTTAGGGTTTAGGGTTAAGGTTTTAGGGTTTAGGGTTTAGGGTATGTTATTGCATAGGTAGGGAATATTCCTCATTTTTTTTCTTGGATTTATGGCCTATAGTACACGGTTTTTACCGACTTTTTTGTTTTTCGACATTTTATTTATATTTGTAGAGTTTAGGGTTCATGGTTTAGGTTTTAGAGTTAAGGGTTTTAGGTTTAGGGTTTAGGTAATGTTCTTGCATATGTAGGGAATATTCCTCATTTTTTTTCTTGTATTTATGGCCTATAGTACACGGTTTTTACCGACTTTTTTGTTTTTCGACATTTTATTTATATTTATTGGGTTTAGGGTTTAGGGTTAAGGTTTTAGGGTTTAGGGTTTTAGGTTTAGGGTTTAGGTAATGTTCTTGCATATGTAGGGTATATTCCTCATTTTTTTTCTTGGATTTATGGCCTATAGTACACGGTTTTTACCGACTTTTTTGTATTTCGACATTTTATTTATATTTATAGGGTTTAGGGTTTAGGGTTAAGTTTTTATGGTTTAGGGTTTTAGGTTTAGGGTTTAGGGTATGTTCTTTCATATGTAGAGAATATTCCTCATTTTTTTATCTTGGATTTATGGCCTACAGTACACGGTTTTTACCGATTTTTTTGTTTTTCGACATTTTATTTATATTTATAGGGTTTAGGGTTAAGGTTTTAGGGTTTAGGGTTTTAGGTTTAGGGTTTAGGGTATGTTCTTTCATATGTAGGGAATATTCCTCATTTTTTATCTTGGATTTATGGCCTACAGTACACGGTTTTTACCGATTTTTTTGTTTTTCGACATTTTATTTATATTTATAGGGTTTAGGGTTTAGGGTTAAGGTTTTAGGGTTTAGGGTTTAGGGTATGTTATTGCATATGTAGGGAATATTCCTCATTTTTTTTCTTGGATTTATGGCCTATAGTACACGGTTTTTACCGATTTTTTTGTTTTTCGACATTTTATTTATATTTATAGGGTTTAGGGTTTAGGGTTAAGGTTTTAGGGTTTAGGGTTTAGGGTATGTTATTGAATATGTAGGGAATATTCCTCATTTTTTTTCTTGGATTTATGGCCTATAGTACACGGTTTTTACCGACTTTTTTGTTTTTCGACATTTTATTTATATTTATTGGGTTTAGGGTTTAGGGTTAAGGTTTTAGGGTTTAGGGTTTTAGGTTTAGGGTTTAGGTAATGTTCTTGCATATGTAGGGTATATTCCTCATTTTTTTTCTTGGATTTATGGCCTATAGTACACGGTTTTTACCGACTTTTTTGTATTTCGACATTTTATTTATATTTATAGGGTTTAGGGTTTAGGGTTAAGTTTTTATGGTTTAGGGTTTTAGGTTTAGGGTTTAGGGTATGTTCTTTCATATGTAGGGAATATTCCTCATTTTTTTATCTTGGATTTATGGCCTACAGTACACGGTTTTTACCGATTTTTTTGTTTTTCGACATTTTATTTATATTTATAGGGTTTAGGGTTAAGGTTTTAGGGTTTAGGGTTTTAGGTTTAGGGTTTAGGGTATGTTCTTTCATATGTAGGGAATATTCCTCATTTTTTATCTTGGATTTATGGCCTACAGTACACGGTTTTTACCGATTTTTTTGTTTTTCGACATTTTATTTATATTTATAGGGTTTAGGGTTAAGCTTTTAGGGTTTAGGGTTTTAGGTTTAGGGTTTAGGGTATGTTCTTGCATATGTAGGGAATATTCCTCATTTTCTTTTCTTGGATTTATGGCCTATAGTACACGGTTTTTACCGATTTTTTTGTTTTTCGACATTTTATTTATATTTATAGGGTTTAGGGTTTAGGGTTAAGGTTTTAGGGTTTAGGGTTTAGGGTATGTTATTGCATAGGTAGGGAATATTCCTCATTTTTTTTCTTGGATTTATGGCCTATAGTACACGGTTTTTACCGACTTTTTTGTTTTTCGACATTTTATTTATATTTGTAGAGTTTAGGGTTCATGGTTTAGGTTTTAGAGTTAAGGGTTTTAGGTTTAGGGTTTAGGTAATGTTCTTGCATATGTAGGGAATATTCCTCATTTTTTTTCTTGTATTTATGGCCTATAGTACACGGTTTTTACCGACTTTTTTGTTTTTCGACATTTTATTTATATTTATTGGGTTTAGGGTTTAGGGTTAAGGTTTTAGGGTTTAGGGTTTTAGGTTTAGGGTTTAGGTAATGTTCTTGCATATGTAGGGTATATTCCTCATTTTTTTTCTTGGATTTATGGCCTATAGTACACGGTTTTTACCGACTTTTTTGTATTTCGACATTTTATTTATATTTATAGGGTTTAGGGTTTAGGGTTAAGTTTTTATGGTTTAGGGTTTTAGGTTTAGGGTTTAGGGTATGTTCTTTCATATGTAGAGAATATTCCTCATTTTTTTATCTTGGATTTATGGCCTACAGTACACGGTTTTTACCGATTTTTTTGTTTTTCGACATTTTATTTATATTTATAGGGTTTAGGGTTAAGGTTTTAGGGTTTAGGGTTTTAGGTTTAGGGTTTAGGGTATGTTCTTTCATATGTAGGGAATATTCCTCATTTTTTATCTTGGATTTATGGCCTACAGTACACGGTTTTTACCGATTTTTTTGTTTTTCGACATTTTATTTATATTTATAGGGTTTAGGGTTTAGGGTTAAGGTTTTAGGGTTTAGGGTTTAGGGTATGTTATTGCATATGTAGGGAATATTCCTCATTTTTTTTCTTGGATTTATGGCCTATAGTACACGGTTTTTACCGATTTTTTTGTTTTTCGACATTTTATTTATATTTATAGGGTTTAGGGTTTAGGGTTAAGGTTTTAGGGTTTAGGGTTTAGGGTATGTTATTGAATATGTAGGGAATATTCCTCATTTTTTTTCTTGGATTTATGGCCTATAGTACACGGTTTTTACCGACTTTTTTGTTTTTCGACATTTTATTTATATTTATTGGGTTTAGGGTTTAGGGTTAAGGTTTTAGGGTTTAGGGTTTTAGGTTTAGGGTTTAGGTAATGTTCTTGCATATGTAGGGTATATTCCTCATTTTTTTTCTTGGATTTATGGCCTATAGTACACGGTTTTTACCGACTTTTTTGTATTTCGACATTTTATTTATATTTATAGGGTTTAGGGTTTAGGGTTAAGTTTTTATGGTTTAGGGTTTTAGGTTTAGGGTTTAGGGTATGTTCTTTCATATGTAGGGAATATTCCTCATTTTTTTATCTTGGATTTATGGCCTACAGTACACGGTTTTTACCGATTTTTTTGTTTTTCGACATTTTATTTATATTTATAGGGTTTAGGGTTAAGGTTTTAGGGTTTAGGGTTTTAGGTTTAGGGTTTAGGGTATGTTCTTTCATATGTAGGGAATATTCCTCATTTTTTATCTTGGATTTATGGCCTACAGTACACGGTTTTTACCGATTTTTTTGTTTTTCGACATTTTATTTATATTTATAGGGTTTAGGGTTAAGCTTTTAGGGTTTAGGGTTTTAGGTTTAGGGTTTAGGGTATGTTCTTGCATATGTAGGGAATATTCCTCATTTTCTTTTCTTGGATTTATGGCCTATAGTACACGGTTTTTACCGATTTTTTTGTTTTTCGACATTTTATTTATATTTATAGGGTTTAGGGTTTAGGGTTAAGGTTTTAGGGTTTAGGGTTTAGGGTATGTTATTGCATATGTAGGGAATATTCCTCATTTTTTTTCTTGGATTTATGGCCTATAGTACACGGTTTTTACCGACTTTTTTGTTTTTCGACATTTTATTTATATTTATTGGGTTTAGGGTTTAGGGTTAAGGTTTTAGGGTTTAGGGTTTTAGGTTTAGGGTTTAGGTAATGTTCTTGCATATGTAGGGTATATTCCTCATTTTTTTTCTTGGATTTATGGCCTATAGTACACGGTTTTTACCGACTTTTTTGTATTTCGACATTTTATTTATATTTATAGGGTTTAGGGATTAGGGTTAAGTTTTTAGGGTTTAGGGTTTTAGGTTTAGGGTTTAGGGTATGTTCTTTCATATGTAGGGAATATTCCTCATTTTTTTATCTATGATTTATGGCCTACAGTACACGGTTTTTACCGATTTTTTTGTTTTTCGACATTTTATTTATATTTATAGGGTTTAGGGTTAAGGTTTTAGGGTTTAGGGTTTTAGGTTTAGGGTTTAGGGTATGTTCTTGCATATGTAGGGAATATTCCTCATTTTTTTTTCTTGGATTTATGGCCTATAGTACACGGTTTTTACCGATTTTTTTGTTTTTCGACATTTTATTTATATTTATAGGGTTTAGGGTTTAGGGTTTAGGGTTAAGGTTTTAGGGTTTAGGGTTTAGGGTATGTTATTGCATAGGTAGGGAATATTCCTCATTTTTTTTCTTGGATTTATGGCCTATAGTACACGGTTTTTACCGACTTTTTTGTTTTTCGACATTTTATTTATATTTGTAGAGTTTAGGGTTCATGGTTTAGGTTTTAGAGTTAAGGGTTTTAGGTTTAGGGTTTAGGTAATGTTCTTGCATATGTAGGGAATATTCCTCATTTTTTTTCTTGTATTTATGGCCTATAGTACACGGTTTTTACCGACTTTTTTGTTTTTCGACATTTTATTTATATTTATTGGGTTTAGGGTTTAGGGTTAAGGTTTTAGGGTTTAGGGTTTTAGGTTTAGGGTTTAGGTAATGTTCTTGCATATGTAGGGTATATTCCTCATTTTTTTTCTTGGATTTATGGCCTATAGTACACGGTTTTTACCGACTTTTTTGTATTTCGACATTTTATTTATATTTATAGGGTTTAGGGTTTAGGGTTAAGTTTTTATGGTTTAGGGTTTTAGGTTTAGGGTTTAGGGTATGTTCTTTCATATGTAGGGAATATTCCTCATTTTTTTATCTTGGATTTATGGCCTACAGTACACGGTTTTTACCGATTTTTTTGTTTTTCGACATTTTATTTATATTTATAGGGTTTAGGGTTAAGGTTTTAGGGTTTAGGGTTTTAGGTTTAGGGTTTAGGGTATGTTCTTTCATATGTAGGGAATATTCCTCATTTTTTATCTTGGATTTATGGCCTACAGTACACGGTTTTTACCGATTTTTTTGTTTTTCGACATTTTATTTATATTTATAGGGTTTAGGGTTAAGCTTTTAGGGTTTAGGGTTTTAGGTTTAGGGTTTAGGGTATGTTCTTGCATATGTAGGGAATATTCCTCATTTTCTTTTCTTGGATTTATGGCCTATAGTACACGGTTTTTACCGATTTTTTTGTTTTTCGACATTTTATTTATATTTATAGGGTTTAGGGTTTAGGGTTAAGGTTTTAGGGTTTAGGGTTTAGGGTATGTTATTGCATATGTAGGGAATATTCCTCATTTTTTTTCTTGGATTTATGGCCTATAGTACACGGTTTTTACCGACTTTTTTGTTTTTCGACATTTTATTTATATTTATTGGGTTTAGGGTTTAGGGTTAAGGTTTTAGGGTTTAGGGTTTTAGGTTTAGGGTTTAGGTAATGTTCTTGCATATGTAGGGTATATTCCTCATTTTTTTTCTTGGATTTATGGCCTATAGTACACGGTTTTTACCGACTTTTTTGTATTTCGACATTTTATTTATATTTATAGGGTTTAGGGATTAGGGTTAAGTTTTTAGGGTTTAGGGTTTTAGGTTTAGGGTTTAGGGTATGTTCTTTCATATGTAGGGAATATTCCTCATTTTTTTATCTATGATTTATGGCCTACAGTACACGGTTTTTACCGATTTTTTTGTTTTTCGACATTTTATTTATATTTATAGGGTTTAGGGTTAAGGTTTTAGGGTTTAGGGTTTTAGGTTTAGGGTTTAGGGTATGTTCTTGCATATGTAGGGAATATTCCTCATTTTTTTTTCTTGGATTTATGGCCTATAGTACACGGTTTTTACCGATTTTTTTGTTTTTCGACATTTTATTTATATTTATAGGGTTTAGGGTTTAGGGTTTAGGGTTAAGGTTTTAGGGTTTAGGGTTTAGGGTATGTTATTGCATAGGTAGGGAATATTCCTCATTTTTTTTCTTGGATTTATGGCCTATAGTACACGGTTTTTACCGACTTTTTTGTTTTTCGACATTTTATTTATATTTGTAGAGTTTAGGGTTCATGGTTTAGGTTTTAGAGTTAAGGGTTTTAGGTTTAGGGTTTAGGTAATGTTCTTGCATATGTAGGGAATATTCCTCATTTTTTTTCTTGTATTTATGGCCTATAGTACACGGTTTTTACCGACTTTTTTGTTTTTCGACATTTTATTTATATTTATTGGGTTTAGGGTTTAGGGTTAAGGTTTTAGGGTTTAGGGTTTTAGGTTTAGGGTTTAGGTAATGTTCTTGCATATGTAGGGTATATTCCTCATTTTTTTTCTTGGATTTATGGCCTATAGTACACGGTTTTTACCGACTTTTTTGTATTTCGACATTTTATTTATATTTATAGGGTTTAGGGTTTAGGGTTAAGTTTTTATGGTTTAGGGTTTTAGGTTTAGGGTTTAGGGTATGTTCTTTCATATGTAGGGAATATTCCTCATTTTTTTATCTTGGATTTATGGCCTACAGTACACGGTTTTTACCGATTTTTTTGTTTTTCGACATTTTATTTATATTTATAGGGTTTAGGGTTAAGGTTTTAGGGTTTAGGGTTTTAGGTTTAGGGTTTAGGGTATGTTCTTTCATATGTAGGGAATATTCCTCATTTTTTATCTTGGATTTATGGCCTACAGTACACGGTTTTTACCGATTTTTTTGTTTTTCGACATTTTATTTATATTTATAGGGTTTAGGGTTAAGCTTTTAGGGTTTAGGGTTTTAGGTTTAGGGTTTAGGGTATGTTCTTGCATATGTAGGGAATATTCCTCATTTTCTTTTCTTGGATTTATGGCCTATAGTACACGGTTTTTACCGATTTTTTTGTTTTTCGACATTTTATTTATATTTATAGGGTTTAGGGTTTAGGGTTAAGGTTTTAGGGTTTAGGGTTTAGGGTATGTTATTGCATATGTAGGGAATATTCCTCATTTTTTTTCTTGGATTTATGGCCTATAGTACACGGTTTTTACCGACTTTTTTGTTTTTCGACATTTTATTTATATTTATTGGGTTTAGGGTTTAGGGTTAAGGTTTTAGGGTTTAGGGTTTTAGGTTTAGGGTTTAGGTAATGTTCTTGCATATGTAGGGTATATTCCTCATTTTTTTTCTTGGATTTATGGCCTATAGTACACGGTTTTTACCGACTTTTTTGTATTTCGACATTTTATTTATATTTATAGGGTTTAGGGATTAGGGTTAAGTTTTTAGGGTTTAGGGTTTTAGGTTTAGGGTTTAGGGTATGTTCTTTCATATGTAGGGAATATTCCTCATTTTTTTATCTATGATTTATGGCCTACAGTACACGGTTTTTACCGATTTTTTTGTTTTTCGACATTTTATTTATATTTATAGGGTTTAGGGTTAAGGTTTTAGGGTTTAGGGTTTTAGGTTTAGGGTTTAGGGTATGTTCTTGCATATGTAGGGAATATTCCTCATTTTTTTTTCTTGGATTTATGGCCTATAGTACACGGTTTTTACCGATTTTTTTGTTTTTCGACATTTTATTTATATTTATAGGGTTTAGGGTTTAGGGTTTAGGGTTAAGGTTTTAGGGTTTAGGGTTTAGGGTATGTTATTGCATAGGTAGGGAATATTCCTCATTTTTTTTCTTGGATTTATGGCCTATAGTACACGGTTTTTACCGACTTTTTTGTTTTTCGACATTTTATTTATATTTGTAGAGTTTAGGGTTCATGGTTTAGGTTTTAGAGTTAAGGGTTTTAGGTTTAGGGTTTAGGTAATGTTCTTGCATATGTAGGGAATATTCCTCATTTTTTTTCTTGTATTTATGGCCTATAGTACACGGTTTTTACCGACTTTTTTGTTTTTCGACATTTTATTTATATTTATTGGGTTTAGGGTTTAGGGTTAAGGTTTTAGGGTTTAGGGTTTTAGGTTTAGGGTTTAGGTAATGTTCTTGCATATGTAGGGTATATTCCTCATTTTTTTTCTTGGATTTATGGCCTATAGTACACGGTTTTTACCGACTTTTTTGTATTTCGACATTTTATTTATATTTATAGGGTTTAGGGTTTAGGGTTAAGTTTTTATGGTTTAGGGTTTTAGGTTTAGGGTTTAGGGTATGTTCTTTCATATGTAGGGAATATTCCTCATTTTTTTATCTTGGATTTATGGCCTACAGTACACGGTTTTTACCGATTTTTTTGTTTTTCGACATTTTATTTATATTTATAGGGTTTAGGGTTAAGGTTTTAGGGTTTAGGGTTTTAGGTTTAGGGTTTAGGGTATGTTCTTTCATATGTAGGGAATATTCCTCATTTTTTATCTTGGATTTATGGCCTACAGTACACGGTTTTTACCGATTTTTTTGTTTTTCGACATTTTATTTATATTTATAGGGTTTAGGGTTTAGGGTTAAGGTTTTAGGGTTTAGGGTTTAGGGTATGTTATTGCATATGTAGGGAATATTCCTCATTTTTTTTCTTGGATTTATGGCCTATAGTACACGGTTTTTACCGATTTTTTTGTTTTTCGACATTTTATTTATATTTATAGGGTTTAGGGTTTAGGGTTTAGGGTTAAGGTTTTAGGGTTTAGGGTTTAGGGTATGTTATTGAATATGTAGGGAATATTCCTCATTTTTTTTCTTGGATTTATGGCCTATAGTACACGGTTTTTACCGACTTTTTTGTTTTTCGACATTTTATTTATATTTATTGGGTTTAGGGTTTAGGGTTAAGGTTTTAGGGTTTAGGGTTTTAGGTTTAGGGTTTAGGTAATGTTCTTGCATATGTAGGGTATATTCCTCATTTTTTTTCTTGGATTTATGGCCTATAGTACACGGTTTTTACCGACTTTTTTGTATTTCGACATTTTATTTATATTTATAGGGTTTAGGGTTTAGGGTTAAGTTTTTATGGTTTAGGGTTTTAGGTTTAGGGTTTAGGGTATGTTCTTTCATATGTAGGGAATATTCCTCATTTTTTTATCTTGGATTTATGGCCTACAGTACACGGTTTTTACCGATTTTTTTGTTTTTCGACATTTTATTTATATTTATAGGGTTTAGGGTTAAGGTTTTAGGGTTTAGGGTTTTAGGTTTAGGGTTTAGGGTATGTTCTTTCATATGTAGGGAATATTCCTCATTTTTTATCTTGGATTTATGGCCTACAGTACACGGTTTTTACCGATTTTTTTGTTTTTCGACATTTTATTTATATTTATAGGGTTTAGGGTTAAGCTTTTAGGGTTTAGGGTTTTAGGTTTAGGGTTTAGGGTATGTTCTTGCATATGTAGGGAATATTCCTCATTTTCTTTTCTTGGATTTATGGCCTATAGTACACGGTTTTTACCGATTTTTTTGTTTTTCGACATTTTATTTATATTTGTAGGGTTTAGGGTTCATGGTTTAGGTTTTAGAGTTTAGGGTTTTAGGTTTAGGGTTTAGGTAATGTTCTTGCATATGTAGGGAATATTCCTCATTTTTTTTCTTGGATTTACGGCCTATAGTACACGGTTTTTACCGACTTTTTTGTTTTTCGACATTTTATTTATATTTATAGGGTTTAGGGTTTAGGGTTAAGGTTTTAGGGTTTAGGGTTTTAGGTTTAGGGTTTAGGTAATGTTCTTGCATATGTAGGGAATATTCCTCATTTTTTTTCTTGGATTTATGGCCTATAGTACA
>CAWUCN010000013.1:0-11746 GCA_963920805.1 Primula vulgaris
AAAAGATAACATATAGATGCATACATGTTTCATGTTTATGTTCATTAACAGTATAATGGAATGCTGGAAATGAAGAGTAGTTTGGCTGATTTTGTTCTGCCTAATGAAGTAATGATGGGATTTATGGGAACGATGAGTATACCAGTCTAGTTAGTGTCTGAGGTGCGAATGTAAGTGAAATAATTTCATTTACCCAAGCTCCTAAATCAGACCCATACCAAGAATTTGGTAGAATTTTCATCACGGCAGTTTTGCATTTTTTTTGGTTGGATTATAGGGTATTTTGAGAATTATTTTTATAAAAACAGGGAACTTTTATGTTGGACATCGAAAGTTTTAGGGAGGACCATGATTGCCATCGTGCTTGTCTGGGATCTTAATTGAACTGAATACTCAGGGATCCTTTCTAGTGTTTGAAATTATCAATTTACATTTTTAGTAGTGAGAAGAAGAAAGGAAAGTGTGTGTAGAAACACAATTTCGTGAAAACTTTAGAATTAATATAAATACATATACAGAATACAAGTTATATGATGTTATTTGGAGATGGAAATGATATTTGAGGGGTTTTGTTATACATGACCAGTGATATTATTTGGGGAATGAGTCTTATCACCAATTTTTGATGAATGATATACAAATTGTTTCAAGTGTTTGGATATAGTTTCATTTGATCATCTAATCACGTGAGAGCGTTATCAGTAGTTGATTTTTTGTTATGGTTATCATTTTTAGTTGGTTAAAACGAAAACTGAAGAAAGGGTGTATCTGATTCTCCTTGCTAATTTGAATGTAACTTCATACATGAGCGAATATTTTAGAACAGCTTGTCAGAAGTTGATATGTAAATGTCACCGATTTCACACAAATGATGACATTGTTAGAATAATACATTCAAAGACACATATAAGCAACAGGTTCTGTAATTTAAAAATCTAGCGATGCGAATGTCACAATAGTGGGCTTTTTCATAGTTTGAGTACGCTATGATTGTTTTGGTACTTGTCTCTTGTGCTTATGTAAGTCTCACTTGAAATTTGACAATTCTTTGCAATAGTGTCACATTTCAGTTCTTGTTCCGATGTTGACTGTCTCCTCGGTTTCCCTTTCTAGTGATGGAAATCATGGAACAGATAATTGAAACCCTGTGTAGCAGTGTAAGAACTGGAATATCTGTGTATAACGACTAACGAGCAGTGATATTTCTGGATAAACTATGCCCAGTTTAGCATTTGACCAGTTTAGCTTGATCTAAATTCCAGACCAGGACAAATCTATAGTAAGAGTAAAAACACAAAACTACAATTCTGGAGTTGTTATTTCTTGTTTGTACTTTATTGGGAATTCTTTCTTTGTTCTTGACGAAAGCAAAAGGAAACTGAGGTGATAAAAGCAATTCTTTTCTAATTCATATCGCCTGCTGCATGAAAATGTTAAATATTCCATGATTGTTTATCTATATTGTCTTAGGTACCAATGAGTTCTGGTGGTGAGAGAAGATGGAAGGTGACACATTCGGAGGCAAATAGAATAATGACAGAGTGTTATATGCAGAGAGATTATTTCGATCTTGTTGATGTCGATTCATTTGGTAGCGATTCGGTTTTCTTGAGATCTGCTCTAAACGCATTGAAACTGGGTGGGCTGTTATATGTCACTTGTACTGATGGTTTTTCTTCCGCAGGTCACCGTCCTTATCAGTGAGCTTATTGTAATTTTGTTAGTAATATGTCCTTTTATTTAAACTAACTTCACTTATTTGGGGTTCTATTGTTTTATACCCTCAACCCTTACCTAATTTCATTTTTTTAAATTGAAGTAGGGACATTTTGATTTAGTATACTGAACGATAATTTTGCCATCAGTTTATTATTAGGTTATTGCTTTTAAACTCCAATTTAGGCGTTTTTTTTTCCAACTTTGTACACTAACGACTAAATTTTGGGGGGTGGCTATGACTTATATACTCCTTTCAAAAATCAATGGCAATTCAGAATACACAATTGAATAACAAGTAAGTTTGAGGCTAATAGTGTATTGAATCGAAATAATTCACAGTTTACCAAATCAAGATTTCAAGTTACGCTGTATAAAATTGATATAATGCAACAATCGAGTGCACTAAACCATAATAAATCCTATGATTTTGATTACCCGTTTTCTCTATTATCCCAGTTGTTTAGCTGCGTATGGAGCATATATACGTAGTGTGCCATTCTGTAATGAGATTGGTCTCCGGATGCTCATAGGGGGTGTAGTGAGAGAAGCTTCTATATTGGGCTATCATGTGACACCGCTTTTCTCATACTATTCATTCCATGGACCTGTTTTTAGAGTGATGCTCCGGTTAGGCCGTGGAGAGCTTCCCGACAATAGGTGATCATGTTAGTTATTTTTCTAAATCTCAAAGTACTGTGTATTTATGCTTGAAACTAATTTTGAAAAGACAACAAGTTTGATGACTTTCTTGTTTAAAGCAGCCATTACAGTTTCATCAGCTACTGCAGCGATTGTGGACACTATCAAGTAATTTCATGGGATCGCCTGGGTAGCATCCATTGCCCTTGCAATGCAGCAAATGTATGGCTTCAGTCCTATATTTTCTTGATCGCGTTTAATAATATTAAAATACGTCTTTCTGTTCATTAATAACATCCTGATTAGTCAGATTTTTTTTCCGACCAGGATTTGGTTCTTGCTTGTCATTGTTAATGTAACGACCCGGCCCTACGGACCGAACCACCACGCCCGTATCAACAATATTGTCCGCTTTGGCACAACTTCCCAGGGGGGTCACCCATCCTGGTACTACTCCAGGTTAAGCACGCTTAACCGTGGAGTTCCGTCCTCGCTGTTGTGCCGCACGGCTTTAAAAGGCCTTGTTGATAGGAAATGGATCTTTAAGCTCATATACCACACGAGTACTCTCATATCTGGGCGATGTGGGACTGACGCACAACACCGGACCACAGAATTTCCTTCCCGGAAATCTGGGTCGTCACAATCACCCTCCCTTTTAGGCACGACGTCCTCGTCGGGCACGTCGTCCATCAGGGGCTCACACACACGTGCTAGTCCCCACATTTCCGGCCAGATAGAGGCTCTGATACCACCTGTAACGATCCAGCCCTACGGACCGAACCATCACGCCCGTATCAACAATATTGTCCGCTTTGGCACAACTTCCCAGGGGGGTCACCCATCCTGGTACTACTCCAGGTTAAGCACGCTTAACCGTGGAGTTCCGTCCTCGCTGTTGTGCCGCACGGCTTTAAAAGGCCTTGTTGATAGGAAATGGATCTTTAAGCTCATATACCACACGAGTACTCTCATATCTGGGCGATGTGGGACTGACGCACAACACCGGACCACAGAATTTCCTTCCCGGAAATCTGGGTCGTCACAGTTAAAATCCGTGATACTTCTTTAATGTGAAACTAACAATTTCCCTGATGCTTCTCTGGGTCAAGCCACAGATTGAATATGCTTTTAGCTGTCATAATAGATAGAATTCTGTTTCTTCTGGTTGCAAATGGAACTCATTGTTGTTTCTGAAATGAAATTTAGATGGGTTCACTAGTTATCAAAACCCAAAAAGCAAAGATTTTATGAATGGGACGCATTGCTTTATGGAAATCACCATCTCCCATCTTTGCTTGAAGTTGTGGGGAACTAGATTACTAAAGTGAAAATAGATAACTAGAAGATCTTCATGGAGACCTTTGATGTGATTGTGTCTTGTGGTTTAGTCAGTTAAGGACGTGTGTGAAAAATTAACTTTCATGTAGATAAAAAAGTTTCCAAGTAGTAAAACGGGGTTCTTAATTACAGCAGCAATTTTATAAATTGACCATCATTTTCATATAGGGTTTGATTTTTGCTCAGGTTTCAAGTTCACCTATTCTAATAGGGCCCCTTTGGACTGGACCTCTTCACAGTGGCACCTATCTCTCGGAAATACTGAACTTAGCCGAACAATGGGGTTGGACAAATAATAGCAAAGTTTGTGATTTGGAAAAGCTACTTAGACGGATGATTGACGAAAGTAACCCCGAGTTACCACCTGGATACACTAATCTGGATGAGGTAAGCCATTATATTTTCAATTATATGAATTTCTGGTGAGATTTGACATGACAACATGCTCTCCCTAGTAAAAAAAAAAACCCATAATTGATACTTTTGACTTGAAATATGACATTCAATTAAGTGTTATTAGGATACCAAACTCTAATAACTATCTGATTTAGATTTTTGAAGTGAAAACCTAATTTGAAAGATGCAACAGAAATCATCCCTTTATCAGAAAGGGTGGTTTTTAAACACCAAATTTCAATTTCAAGAGTATCAAACTCTTCCAATTTTATTCCTACTACAAACTGATTTTATCTGTCACAGCTTCACAGCAATGTTTTATTTATATTTTCTTGGAAGACACAATTTTTGAAGAAAAAATTAACAAAACTATTAAAATGAA
Organism: Primula vulgaris; assembly: GCA_963920805.1. Classification (NCBI taxonomy): domain Eukaryota; kingdom Viridiplantae; phylum Streptophyta; class Magnoliopsida; order Ericales; family Primulaceae; genus Primula; species Primula vulgaris. The sequence continues at coordinate 4,478 of CAWUCN010000013.1, forward strand.
TACACACTTTATTCAACAAATGAAACGAAAACCAAATAATTTAGTTTTCATTGGAGTGCACCTATTGGCTATTATGTGATTTTTTATGCAAGCATTTTTGGTTGATTGTGTTCCAGGTAGCAAAACGTGCCAAAGTTAATTCTCCTCAGCTTAAGAAAATGTTGGATCTCATGCATAAGGTAATTTTCCCGCTGGTATTTTTTATGTAATTTTGACATGATGTTTGCACTTCCCCACCCAAAAAAACCCAAAGAGCTAGCAGAGTAAAGAAGGATTAAGTTCATTACACTTGTAGTGAATAAAATGCCGATTAATATTAATCAAGTGGTTATCATTCATTTGCTTATTTAAACAGGAAACGATTATGAAAATGAGTCATAATCTCAAAGCATCGCTACCACGTCCGTGACAATATATTATAGCTACTTACCTCATATCTTGGTGTAAGATAAATGGGGAATGTTCTCTCCAGTAAACCTTAAATTGACAGACATTTATAAATAGCCGTGTCCCAACCAAAATTCTTGATCTCTGTTACTGTTACATAACTTACATTTATATTTCTTACGGACAGATTTTTAACTATAATATATTTCTTAACAATAGCATAGTCATAATTGGTTCACTGTTGACACTTTCGAAACATTTTCTTTTTGGTTAATTTTTGTTGGTGAAATAACTACAGGAAGGATATGCCGCTAGTAGGTCTCACATTGCCTTTGATTCGATAAAGACCAACTGCCCCATGGCAGAGTGCATTAGGATTGTCAAGGAACTGAACGATCGATGTGCATAAATCAGTTTTGCTGTTGGTATTTTGTTGTTGCTTTGTAAACATTGGACTGAACTTACTATCAGACAATATGAGAATTGGAAGTGTCAGCGAGGTAATGAAACCACTTCGAAAAAATAGTGTGATAGAGCTGACCGTTGTAATTTCATGAAATGAGGGTAAATTTTGAATTGATACTTTATCTACAAATTAATTAATTATTGGTTCATTAAACAAAAACTAATTAAGGATTAGTACATTTCAGCAACGCACATTCAGAGAGCGACACGTGTCAAATAGGCGCTGCGTGCGAAGCACTAGATCACACCCACTATTTGGTGAATTTACAGCGTTGCCCAATAGTTTTAGATATTATCATTTCAGTCCCTTTAGTTTAAATCTAATTATAAAAGGCTATATAATTCGAAAATTTGATATATTAAATCACAAAAATTAAATGAAAATAGGAAGAAGTAAGAAAATTTCAGAAAATTTAAAAACAAAATTTTAAATAAATCTGAAAAAATAAAACCAAAATCCAAAATATCTTAAAAAGAAGCAAACCCCGAAAAAGCACAAATAAAATCTTTAAAAAATCTCAAAAAATAAAAAAAAAACCAAAAACCAAAAACGAAAAAAAACAGTCTGACCCATTTTAAGTCATTTTAAAAACAGTCTGATCCATTTTAAGTCATTTTAAAAATCAGCATGACCCAGTTTAAGTTATTTTAAAAGGAGTCTGGTTGATTTTAAGTTATTTTAAAAAGAGTCTGAACCATTTTACGTCATTTTAAAAAGAGTCTGAACCATTTTAACTCATTGTAAAAGGAGTATGAATCATTTTAATTCATTTTAAAAGGAGTCTGAACTATTTTAATTCATTTTAAAAATAGTCTGAACCATTTTAAGTCATTTTAAAAAGAGTCTGAACTATTTTAAAAAAGTTTTTTCGATTATGTATGATTTGGCATGGATTCAAAAAAGTTGCACTGGAAAAGACGTACCCTTCTTCCAAAGACCTAAAATGCTCATAAACAAATTTAAAGGAAGGAGTAGAAAATTGTAAAAAATCAATTTAAATCAAAATCATCCAAATTTCAACAATGACGACTCTCCTAATTAAAACCTCATCCAAATTCCATTTTCTCAATTAGTATCTTGCATTGGTAATTAATTTCTTAATTAGGAAGTACTATAAAAATTTGGATGGAAAACAATCATGTATTATGCGTATGCCTCTTTTAAAAGACCGTACTACCCCTAAGCTTATCGGAATGCATCTTTTTCAACGGTTTGGTTTTAAATCGAAAAAATCACGAATTGTAGATATTAGCTATATAGGAAAAAATGAGTATACAATATACTAAAAAAATCGTAAGAATAGAAGTATAAAAAAATCAACAAAAAAAAAAAGAAACCAAATAAATGAGTTGGAAAAAACAAAAAACTCATTTGAAAAACAACATATATATCATCCAAACTCCCAACCATGAACCCTCATATTCTCCATCTTCCTCCATCATAAACCCTCTAACTTCCCCTCTCTACACTCCCCCTCTCTAAAAACCCAGCTCCGTATCAAACGCGGAATGGAATTCGACACGGGAGACTCACTCTAGGGTACTTTGTATGTACCAAACGCCCGTGAATAAATAGCAAACAAAAAGTTTTCACCGTAAAACTTCTTAGAAAAGTTTTTTCCAACATAAAACATTTTACACTATTTTCTAATTCATATATTGTATGTAATTTCGTTATACCTATGTGTGTATGATGAATAAACATGTCATTTGAATCGATTTTACACAAGAAAAACTTATAATTAAACATTTCTTATTTAGAGAAAGATGATCTCATTTTGTAATGAGTTGATTCAGTTGCGTAAATAAAAGAGATTTGAGCAGTTTAGTACCCACGCTATACACGTTTTCAATTTAGTACCATATACAACCTTATACTACCAAAATCACTCAATTTAATGGCGAGGGAATGTCGACAACCCCTCGTCCGGGCCGATATCACCGCAGCAGCATGCTATCCGGGCCTCTCTACCATGGGTGACGCATCACCCCGGTTCTGGAGAGGCCGGGTTGTGCCTAGACCAGACCAGCCCTTCATGTTTCGTCGACGTGGCCCAATCACAGACCAGCCCTTGTGGGCCCCGACAAAGGACAGTACCCTTGTCAGAGTCATAAATGACCCTAAGCCGTTGGATCAACACTAAACAGTACAGTGATCCAAGGGCTAATACACCTCTGATCACACTATAAATACCCCCACTAACACCACTTAGAGGGAGACGCACAAATACAGTGAGGAGAGATAAACCTAAAATCATCCGGACCACCCAAAACACAATCCCTGGCATACTACACCACTAGTTGTAACCGGACCGACCCCTCACCCTTAATTACATTCCTACTTTCAGTTAACACGCCATACTGACTTGATCGTTGGAGAGGGAAAACCTGGTACCAACCCCGGGCCCCTGTTCGTTTCTTGTGCAGGCACGGAGAACACCCCAACGCCAACGCAGATTCAAGGCACGACAGACACCCAGGTAGATCGGAGCCGACGCGAATTGATTAAGCCGAGCTTGGAAAGAAAATCAGGCCCGCCAATTGGCACCGTCTGTGAGAAACATCTATACACGCGTTAGCTCCGACAACCCGTCTTAAGGAAATAATGACTGGCAACGATCAGAACGAAACCCCACCTCCTCGGAATACCCCGGTCCTTGGGATGCCAAGAACCTTGTCTTTCGACACCCCAAGAACTGCACCCACGGTGGAGCCCACGCCATTAACGGCAGTGCCAGGAACACCCCGGTCACGAGACGAGCTCGCTCGCATGATGCTAGAAATCCATGAGAAGGAGCTCATTGCCTTGGCGGCGCAAAAAGCACTGATAACCGCGATGATGACTTCGGAGCCCGGACCTGTCTCTCGCGACGAAGCACCACCGGAGCCCTTTCGCATCCCCGCCAAAAGCGTGCTGTCACGATTGGGACCTCGGAGACGACCCCCCCTGGAGGCTCATGAGGAGCCAACTAGGGGAGAGGAGTCAAGGCATTCCCACGAAGGGGATTCCCGCCGTAACAATGAGCGGAGCATACACTCGCGAATGAGCCGGCCGGATGATAGCCACGATTCACGACCGGGATCGAGCCGCACCCAAGCTGAAAATCCCTCTCGAAGATGGAGACGTGTGCGTCGTACCGGTCGAGACGATGCCGCCGACGAAGCAGCGTTAAAAATCGTTGCCTCCACCCGTAGTACCCCGTTCTCGGACGAGATAGAATACAGCGCGCCCCCCAGAAATTTTACTGCCCCCGTCCCCCAAGTCTTCAATGCGGATTCTGACCCCGAAGCTCACCTCCGGCACTATCGATACCAGATGAACCATTGGTCTCACCTCGACCGGCTGATGTGTAAATGCTTTCCCGCCAGCCTGGGGAGGTTGGCAAGTAAATGGTTCCAGTCTTTGCCTGCCAACTCCATCCACTGTTGGGATGACCTGGCCTATGACTTTGCACACCGGTTTATCAACCTAAAAGAAAGGGTTACCCAACCGGAACAATTGTACCAAGTTAGGGCCCAACCTAAAGAGACTCTCGAGAGTTATGATATTCGGTTCTGGCAAAAGCATGCGGAGTGCGCCGATTGCCCCAATTCTACTGCCATAGATGCTTTTAGGCAGAACATGATCGTAGGAAGCAGGATCCGCAATGAAATGATAGCAACCCCTCCGAGCACGGTATCTCAGCTTCGATCTCTGATAAAGCAGCATGTCGACATTGAGAAAGACATGAGATCTGCTGGCACAATCCGTTCGGTCGCCAGCATCGAACAGCCCCGTGAAAGGACCGTCTCAAGAAGCACCCGGAGAGATCGCCCCATAGCGGAGAGGATGGGGAGACCTCGTACGGTAGAAATCCCACAACCGGCTTCCAAGAGGATAAGGGAGGAGCCCCGTCGGAATGGCCCTATGATTTCGGGAACAGCCTACTCTACCACCTTTAGCCTCCCGTTGACCGACCTGCTTGGCGAAATCGAGAACGAGCCGTTCTTTTCCTGGCCTCTCCCACTCCGGAACGAGCCAGCCCGCGGACCCAATGACAAATTCTGTGATTACCACAGAGGCCGTGGTCACAATACGAACGAGTGTCATGGTCTGAAGGCGAGGCTCGAAGGGTGGGTACGAGACGGCTTGATGAATAAATACGTCAAGGCACGAAGGGACTCTGATCCAGGTCGAGAAGGGGCAAACGAGAGGCAATCAGACCTCCCCCCGCCGGTGATGACCTGTCAGATTATCCACTCTGGGCCGAAGAAGTCCAACCCTAGTGGAGCTGAAAGGACTAAGGCCCGTGAGGCCGCGATAAAACAGCATGTCTGCCTCGCCGAGGGATCTTACCCCCGAAAGAAATGTAAACACGATACCAGGCCAGATCTAAGCTTCACCAGCTTCGATCTGGTGGGGGTAGACTTGCCCCATAACGATGCCCTTGTTATCACTGCCCAAATTGGCCATTGCGCGGTGGGACGAATGCTTGTCGATCAAGGGGCATCGGTAAATATACTCTTTAGAGACATCTTCCAAAAGATGGGGCTATCAGAAGAGCAGCTAGATGCCAATGCCCCTCCACTGTACGGATTCAACTCTGAGGCTGTTCAGCCCAGAGGGAATATAACCATGCCTGTTAAGACAGGAACCAAGGTTATGAGTGTGGAATTCACAGTGGTGGATGTCCCCTCTGTTTATAATGTCATACTAGGGCGTGCATGGCTTCACGAGATAGAAGGCGTCTCCTCCACTCTGCACCAAAAGGTCAAGTACCCAACTGAGAGTGGGGTCGAGATCATATCGGGAAACCAAAAGGTCTCGAGAAGCTGTGCCATGGCCGTGTATTCCGGCAATCAACCGGCTCCCGTCCAAAGTGCTATGAACATAGAAGCTGAAGATCCCAAGCTGCTGAGGGAGCTGAACAAGAAGATGGGACCGGAGGCTGAAGAAAAGGTAGAAGGAGGATTGCTGAAGGTACAGATCCCTGGCTTGGACGAGGACCACTTTTTCATGGTGGGCGCGAAGCTAAGTGAGCCCGAGATAACCGGTCTCGTTGAGCTCCTGCTCCAGTACCTCGACAACTTTGCGTGGGCCCCGAGCGAAATGCCGGGTATCAGTCCCGACCTCGCCTGCCACCGACTGAACGTCAGTCCTGATGCCAAGCCCATCATGCAAAAAGGACGCCGTGTCAGTCCAGAGCATGCCGATGCCATAAACGAGGAAGTGCAAAAGCTTCTGCTGGCTGGAGCCATCAGAGAGATCTATTATCCTAGATGGCTCGCCAACCCCGTAGTGGTCCCCAAAAAGAACGGAAAACTGCGTGTATGTGTAGACTACACAAGCCTGAACCGAGCCTGCCCAAAGGATCCTTTCCCCTTGCCCAAAATTGATCAGATAGTGGACTCCACTGCCGGAGCCGCCAGAATGAGCTTCCTGGACGCTTGCTCCGGCTATCATCAAATACCCATGTCGGAGGCTGATCAAGAGAAAACGGCCTTCATAACCCCAAGGGGAAATTACTGTTATAAGGTGATGCCCTTCGGGCTCAAGAACGCCGGGGCGACATATCAGAGGATGGTCACCAAGATATTCTCTAAGGACATAGGCCGAACCATGGAGGTCTATATTGACGACATGGTGGTAAAAAGCGCCCAGGAGGCGGACCACCTATCCGACTTGAGAGAGGTGTTCGAAACAATACGAAGGCATGACCTGAAGCTAAACGCCTCTAAGTGCGCCTTCGGGGTAAGCGCCGGCAAGTTCCTAGGGTTCATGGTGACCCACCGCGGCATAGAGACAAACCCGACCCAGATCTCTGCCTTGAAGAATTTGAAAACCCCGGAAAAGAGAAAGGACATACAAAAGCTAGCCGGGATGGCTGCTGCCCTGAACCGCTTCATTGCTCGGTTCGGAGATCGTTGCAAGCCCTTCTTTACGGCCCTAAAAGCTCAGAAGAAGTTCGAATGGGACGATGAATGTCGCAAGGCGTTCACGGAGCTGGCAGACTACCTCGGGAGCGCGCCCTTACTGACCAAGCCGGACACCGGCGACGTCCTTGCCCTATACCTGGCCGTGTCAGAGGTAGCCGTCAGCACCGTCCTTATCAAAGAGCTCGGCAGGGAGCAGCGACCTATCTATTACGTCAGCAAGACTCTTCTCGACGCCGAGGCTAGATATATGCCTTTGGAAAAGCTTGTCCTAGACCTCGTAATGGCCTCGCGGAAGCTGGCTCACTATTTCTCGACACACAGTATCGTGGTCTACACCGATCAGCCCGTTCGAGAAATACTCCAAAAGGGGGATCTCTCTCGACGAATGATGAAGTGGGCCTGCCACTTGAACGCCTACGACATCCGCTATGAGCCACGAACGTCCGTCAAGGGACAGGCCTTGGCCGACTTCGTGGCAGAATTCACCGGAACAACCCCCTG
>CAWUCN010000014.1:7500-37980 GCA_963920805.1 Primula vulgaris
ATATGCATGCCTATCTATGATTTTTCAATATAACAATTTTTTTCAATTGTAGGGGAATAAAAAACTTTTAAGATAGTTGATGTATCAATTTGATATTCCACATTTTCACTAAACTGTTTTTATGGTATAGAAAATTTAACAAATATGTCATAGTAAAAGATTCTGATTGATTTGGTTTTTTATTTTAAACTCACTAGATGATTATGATTCATGATAGATAAATCTTTACCAATCGAAAACTAATTTTTCTCATGTTGGCTAGAAGTTAATTATGTAAACATGCATCATGGATTGATAAACTTTAAAACCTTATAAATAAAAGATTATAATATTTCATATATAGTTACAAGAAAAACTCTGGACATTAAATTAATTAAAACAAATAAGGTTGAATTTATGGAAAATTTGGTGGTGTAAAAAACATTAAGATTAGGCAAGTTAAGTACATAGTTGTTGGCAAGAAATATATGTCGAGTGAAATAAATGCAGTAATTTTTTCTATTGAATTATTGTTTCTAATGAATGTTTTATGTGTTCATTAATGTCTATCTATGTATAGGTAGGGGAATGACTGGAGTGATGGTGTCCGGTTGTCCCGAGACATTCCAGTCATCACAACAATTCCAAGAGAAAGAAGGAGAACACGGAGAGAGCCAGAGGTTCCGTGACCAACACCAACAAATCCGTCGTTTCCGAGAGGGTGATGTCATCACCCTCCCTGCTGGAGTGGCCCATTGGTGCTACAACGACGGTCAAGAAGACCTTGTTCTTGTTGCGGTGGAACACACCAGCAACTTCCAGAACAAACTTGATAACAACCCTAGGGTATATAGCTCGAAACGCCACTTTAATATTTTAGTGCATATCACAAGTTTTTATTGAATGGTAAAACAGGAAGATCTTTCCATTACAAAGTATCAATAAAACATTACTTTACATTTTTGGTCAATCATGAAAAGAATGGTAAGTTGTGTATATACCATAAAACAAAAACATATACACATATTTTTTTGTGCTTTTGTTTCCAGCATCATGAAAAGCCTCTTTATAAAAAGATTCATAAACTAGTACTTTCTAGTTTCTATATGCTTAAATTATATGGACCAATTTTTTAACCATAAACTAGCTAGGTAGTATTTAGCACACTCCAAACATATTTTGTAGAAATTTCTGCTTGCTGGAAACCCACAAGAAAGACAACAACAACAACAAGGACAATACCGCACCGGTGGAAGCAGCCAACAACACCAACAACAGAACATGGGAAACGTTTTCCGGGCCTCGACACTCAGGTCTTGGTCGATGTATTCGGAATTGATCAAGAAACAGCAAGGAGACTCCAAGGTCACGATGACCAGAGAGGCCACATCGTAAAAGTTCAAGGCGAGCTCCAGGTGATCAGGCCACCAACTAGCATCGAACGAGAGCAACAAGAAGGAGGACGTGGATCTCAGAGGACAACTGCGAACGGACTTGAGGAGACCATTTGCAGCTCTAGAATCATCCAAAATATTAACGATCCTTCACGCGCTGACGAATTTAACCCAAGGGCGGGGCGTCTCACCACCTTGAATAAATTTAACTTGCCTATTCTCAACCATCTTCAACTCAGTGCCCAGAGAGGAGTCCTCTACAGGGTATGATCATCCTTATTTCTTGTAGATACATTTAGCTCGCCATATATTTATAGGGTTTATTACAGTTTTATGCACTCGATCAACTATTACATCATTTCAGTTTTTCGATGCATTTAGCCACAATTTTGTCAATTAATTTATTTCACAACCATCAATTATATAATATACGTGTAGTTAAATAATATAATTTATAATATTTACCTTCACACTACACAGATTTTCAGTTTTGGACACTAAAAATAAAAAATATACTGAATTATATAAGAATTTTGGGTTACCCCTATATTATTTTCCAGAAAAGCTATATGCAGGCAATTCAATGTTAACTGAGAAATTTAAAAAGTTGGGGTAACTAGATTGAAACAAATTTGTTGTTAACTAGTAAATAGTTTTTATTTTCTTCAAATTTATACGAAATTGAAGTTGAGCAATAATGAAGTTGAGCAATAAACCCTAATAGTGTCCTTATAGTGATAATGTACACGGTTAAATGTTTTGTAAATCCGGTAACATTGGATATGTGTAGAATGCCATCAGGTCACCAAACTGGAAGCAGAACGCCAACACCGTAGTGTACGCTACAAGGGGTGAAGGCCAAATGCAGATAGTGGACCAACGTGGAAAAGCGGTGTTCAACGAGAGAATCCGTGAGGGTCAGCTTGTGGTGATCCCTCAAAACTTCGTTGTAACATCACAGGCCGGTAACCAAGGGTTGGAGTGGATCTCATTCATGACCAACGAAAACACCATCTCACACACCCTTGCTGGACGCACCTCAACCATCCGAGCCATGCCTATAGACGTCTTAGCCAATGCCTATCAGATCTCGCGAGAAGAGGCGAGGAGAATCAAGTTTAACAGGGAGGAGTCTTCCTTGTTCGAGCCGAGTCAGAGGTCTCAGAGAGTTGCTGCCGAAATATAAGTATGTATGTAATAATGTGCGGGAAGGAGGAAGGGAGTTTAGGTTTTGCTAGTTCTGATGCAATGGGAATATAAAGTCCTTGGATCGGATTAGCTAATAAGTTTGTATGGAGAGTTTTCAAATATGTAATGGTAAGTACAAATGATGAGGCATCACTACAAAACATGTTATGTGACCGGAAAATATGTAATGAAAACTGGAGAAATCTGAATTTTAATATATATTTAACAAGGTAAATGATGAGGTATCACTACAAAACAATGTAAATATAGTACACTTTAACCTGGCACAAACTCATCACTAAACAACTCATCTAGAAATTGCACATCACAATTTCTGTCGATATATGATTTTTCTGTAGTGCACAGTCATCGCTCGCGCTTTAGGAAATAGAGCACGATAGGAAAATCAAAACCCGAAACACAATCAAAACCGAAAACAATGATTGAGATATAATACAGTATAATGAATAATATGTTTCTGTAACGACCCGGCCCCACGGACCGAACCGCTACGCCCGTATCAACAATATTATCCGCTTTGGCACAACTTCGCAGGGGGGTCACCCATCCTGCTACTACTCCAGGTTAAGCGTGCTTAACCTGGAGTAGTACCAGGATGGGTGACCCCCCTGGGAAGTTGTGCCAAAGCGGATAATATTGTTGATACGGGCGTAGCGGTTCGGTCCGTGGGGCCGGGTCGTTACAGTTACACCAAAAATTAAGATATGATAAAAAGTCTGTCTTGTCTTTATACAAATTATCTTAATTTATTTCACAAGAAATTAAGACTTCGAACGTAACGTGTAATTTAGGGGAGGGTTTATATGGAACGGATGCTCTAATTGTACTATCAATTTTTTAAAAACTAAGAGTATCCTTTGATATTTCAAAACATATTTTTTCTTAAAATTTGATGATTATTATATAAAAAGTGTCATACATTATAAATCTTATAAATTAACTAAATTTGAATGAACATAAAATTCACCTTATATATGGAAAATATATATGATTTACTAGAGGAATATAATAGTAAGAAATTATCATGGTATCCACATTTTTATGGTTGAAATATTGTTACAATTATTAAATGATAATAAACAAATAAAAAGAAATAATGTATGTTTATTATAAGAAAATTAATAATAAAACTGCAATTTTGTGTAAATGTAAACGGTTCATTAAAATATATAAAATGTGTTATGTTTGAAAACATTGTTAAGTTTACTGATTCGGTTGTTCGAATCTGACTACCATTCAGAGGAGTCCAAATACTAAAATCTAACCCTACTTAATCTAAAATTGGTAACAAATACTAAAATCATGTACAAGTAGGATATATATACCCATACATCTGTTTCTATAAATACTAAAGTCTCACAAGCTCTTTTCTCACACATTATTTTTCTAAACTCTTCACAACAAGGTCTTAAAACTTCTCTTAACAGTATACTTATAAAACATGATTATATGAAAGTGTGAGAAACACTTGCATAAACGAAACATATAGAAACCACTCAGATTTTTAATATTTTAGTTTAGTTTAATTTAAGGGTAGTTAACCTTAGTCTTTTTTATTTTGATTGGATTGACACCGCACATCAAAAACATAAGAGACCGTGTCCAATATTGAAAGTTACTTACATGAATAGACTGTACATAAATTATTGGCCTAATCTTTTTACTACTACGATGCAGAAAAATTATTATACATCGTATTAAATTGAAACAAAACTCTTAAATTAACTTTGTTTTCGATGGTATCAAAAGGTTTTATTGTAACAACTTATACTTTGAAATAGGAAAAAAAATCAAAACCATGCTTAAGTCTTATACAATGAACTGATTTCTTTATTCCATCTTGAAAAAATTCAAGAATTATTGCGCCATAATAATACATGAAAAGACAAATAGTACTATATGATAATATATAGTAGCCTTGAGACTCAAGATACATGCTAGAATTTCAGTGTTATTAGTATTAATTTAAAAGTATCCAGAAATTAAAGACCAACATGCAAGCTAGTACAAATATGTAGGATCGATCCTTAACTAAGAGAGAACCGAAAATCATCTATCTTTTGGAGTACAAGCATCGAAATTTTTAGTATTAATTAGGACATGATATTTTGTTGACAAATTAAAATGTAACTATTTATTAGAGTCCAAATCTTCTATCCCATATTCTCTATCCTTTTCGTGCCTCCTTGCTTATTTTCACTCAATTTTTAAATTTTCACAACTTATACCGCAACTTTATAAACTTTTATATTGTATTGTATTCAAATTTTAAAACATTTGAACATAATATTGTTTTAGACAATTTTTTTAATATTCAATGTGTAATTTACACTAATTTATACATTTATTCTAAAATAAATTTTGTGTGGATTTTATTTTAAAAATAATTATTGGAATGTATTGATACATGTATTATAGTAATTGTACAATTTTCTTCAAGTTTTTTAGAATTTTTTTTTGGATAAAATAAACAAGTGGGCACGGAAGAGGGTAGAGAAATAGGATAGAAGATTTGGACTCTATTTCTTACGATTTAATATTCCTTTTCGATACAGTGTTCAATTTTGTTGCTGGTACTCACGACGTAGCGAAGGTGACCAAGGCCGCGTTTGAAACTTGCACAACCTCTAATCCCATCTCATTGATCACCACTGCCCCCGCAGACATCACCCTTGCCACTGCGGGTGAACACTACTTCATCTGCTCCTTTGGTGCTCATTGCGACGCTGGTCAAAAATTATCAGTCACAGTCTCTAATACCTCCACCATGACTCCACCTACGAGCACCTCATCACCGCCAACACCGGCACCTAGCTCTTCCTCAACAATAATATTGTCACCTATCAGAATTTTTGTTATCTTGCTTTCCTGCGCCGTAGGAGCTTTATTCCATTAGTTTTTCCTTTTTTCCTTGGAGAACTAAGATTTTTACAGAGTTGGGATACAGTGAAAAATAGAGTTGAATCCTTATATTTAGGCCTTTGTATTTTGATTATATATGTAACCTTGATATAGATTGATTTGATGTTGAATAATATTCCATTGGAAATATGGAGTTCTTTTTTTTTCTTTTCTTTTTTTTGGGAGAGTTCTTTTTTGTATATTTGTGGCCATGTGTGGTTTTAAGCTTTTGAGCTATATTACTATTGCGATTTCAATTTTAATTTCCGCCTTTGTCGTAAAATTAGATCTACTCAAGTTTCTTTTTAGATTATGAAAATAATTTATAATTGTGGGGTAAAATCTACTCACGTTTTTTTTTTTAAAGGGTAAGGATTGTTCAACAAATTAAATTTTTTAATGATCGTTATACTAGGAACTTGTCAAACTGATGACATTTTTTTTGTATGAGGTTATGAGCTATTTGTAGAGAGAGCATAAAGATACCGAAACACCCTTCATAAATTCTTAATTTTGTTTGATGACATCGATGTACATTCTTAGTAGATTACATGCAAAAATAAAATTAAAAAAAATCTAGCGCTTAATCTTGTTCTAAAAAGATGTGTGAAGGAACTTTGTGGTCAGGAAATAGAAAGTTTCTTTTTAATCATATTAATAAGTGTTGGAAAACATGTTTTAAACATGAGTGTTCTGAATGGTCACATGACCAACTTCGAGTCGATATTACATGTGACAACACTGAGTTATTAATGCCGTACTCAAAGCGTTTGAGTAGCTCGTGTGACGAATTTCGTAACGGTATATCGCATGACCTATTCGGAGAATGGGTGCGAATATTAATCGGTTTCAAAGTTGGATGCACGAAAGAAAGAAAAAGCTTAATGCCGAAAAATGGAATGAATAAAGGAAAAACCATTGAGGGTTATCGCATATTGGAGAACTAAGAGTTAATTTTCCAATATATATACAAGTTCAACCCATTTATTTATTAAACTATTATGTCCATATACACATAAGCGTATGAGTGTGTACCACACACGCTCGTTCGGACCTCGGGAGGTTTGGGGTTTGGGGAATGTCTCAGGTCAAATCTGAAAAGGGAGTTTTGTATAAAATACAAAAGAAGTCACTAGAGTTTTCAGCAAATTGAAACGCCAATATTCAATGAGAATAAATTGCAGATTGAGTGCGCTGCAGTTTCAGAAATTGAATTGGCGTATTCTGAGGGTGTAACTCCCAGAATTAAATGGACCATTATGGCTGCGGTTTTTAAAAAGGCTATAAAAGGCAGCATTCCTCCTCTTATTCAGACACAACAAACACAACACATCATACATAGCATCATATTAGAGAGAGAATCGCACCACCAACAGCTCGACCTGTGCTTCGGTGCCGTTTACACATGAGCCACTCAGTGACAGAAGTTGTACATTGGGAACAAAGTCTCGAGAACCAGAAACACAAAGGTGGTTCGGGAAATATTGTTTAAGTAAAACTGCTTGCAGTTGTCTCTTCTTTTATTTCTTTTCTTTTCTTTTCAGTACTGTTTACTTTCTGTTATTTCGTTTTAGTACTGTTTACTTTACATTCTGTAATTTATTTTCCAGTACTATTTACATTCTGTAATTTATATTTCCAGTACTGTTTACTTTTATGTATTTAATTTATAGTCATTTATGTTCTGTAATTTATATTCTGTAATTTCTTTTATTTACAGAAATAGTCCAGTAGTTTAGTAATCATACTATTCTGTCTGACAGTTTGACAAACAGTCCTGCAGTATAGTGTTTATACTATTCTGTCCGACTGTTTCATACAATCCAATTCAGTCCAGCACTTTAATAATTTATATTAAATCTATCTGAAATTTATTTATTACAATTTAAATTCTGTACGAGTCAGGAATTTATAATCGAGTTATATTACTTTGAAAGTGAAATAAAAATTTTTATTTCCGTTTCAGTCCTTGTATTTTATATTATTTTTTTCGATATAGTAAAAACCAATAATAAGAATACCAAGAGTACAGTTGTTTCGAAAAGAACTGGTCATATGCTTTTTGAAATTTTGTAATGTTTGATCCAAAACGACGAGTTTCATTTGGTTCATTAATTTGTGTTTTCGTCAAAATCAAATCGAAGCGAAATGCAAACACATTTATCAGGGGGAAATTGTTAAAATGATACCCAACCTATTAACTTTTAGTGATTTGGTACTCATCCTAACACACTTTCAAAATTGGTACTCAACCTATGCATTTCTCTCTAATTTGGTACCCAACCTAACACTTTTTCTAATTTGATACCCAACCTAACATTTTTTTCTAATTTGGTACCCAATCTATGCGTTAAAAACCGATGATCGAAGACAGATTGAGTCCCTTAATTGTACTGTATACGTATAGGTTGGGTACCAAATTAGAGCGAAACGTATAGGTTGGATACCAAATTAGAAAAAAGTGTTAGGTTGGGTACCAAATTAGAGCGAAATGTATAGATTGGTTACCAAATTAGAAAGTGTGTTAGGTTGGATACTAAATCACTAAAAGTTGATAGGTTATGTACCATTTTAGTATTTTTCTCCATTTATCAGTATGAGCCTTTTTTCATATTTTTGTCTGATTTATGGTGTTAGAGATTTGAACTGGACCACGTACATAAATTTCTTTTGTCGACCAGATTTTCATCGGAACATCTTCTACCGTCTCTTAACTTCTTGCTTGCTTACCATCGCCACACGCATATACAGAAACCCATCAAGACATGTAGACAGGGTTGAAGCCTTTGTGGGTTGCAAACGAGGGCCGGTCTTGGAGGGGTGATTGTAGTCCAAGTGGACTAGTCATCTCACAAGGGCAAATATTTTCTGAAAAAATATATATTAAATTATGCTATTTTTTTCCTAATATTCTTTGAATGAGCAAAAAAAAATCCTACTCTAGGCAACCATCAAAATTCTTTTCTTCCGGACCGGCTCTGTTGCAAAGGGTTGCTATCTTTTCGTAAAAAAAAAAAATCTAAAAATATTAATCTTCTTATAATTCCGCATGGGAAGCCCTTATATTTTTGTTTTCGGTGCGAAAAAAAATTAGGATCGTTTTTTAAATTGTCGTTTCCAGTATGAAATTTCGTAATAAAATATCTTAACAATAAAATAGTTCAAAATTAACTCTCAAACAAAAAATTCAATAATATAAAAAAATTATGTCATTTCACTTACTTATAATTTTCTTTGCTAGAATAAATTTACGAATATAATTTTTTATACATAAATATTTTTTTTGTCTGTCGGCGTTGTGAGGCGCTGAATGATTCACCGGAATCATGAAACACGGTACTATCTTCACCCTTAAGAGTCATCCTTGCAACCCCATAATATAACATTTTTGTTTAAAAAACCCTAAAATAAATTTTATGACTCCACGTTTGCTAAGGAAACAAAACACACCTCACACTGTCACATGTGCATACAAAGAGCCTTCATGAAATACAACCAAACTCGCATGACACTGAATTTAAGACACAAATGCTACTCCTTTGTCAAAAAATAATCAGAAAATATTAATAGAAAGTGATCTAGAAATAACACTTCGGTTTTAGCAACACTGTAATATTTTGTATGCCTTGGCCTATGCTACGGAAATAAACACACATCACATTGTCACTACCACATAGGAGCAAACCAAGAATAATAACCCCCGGTGCTGAATTTACATAAAAAGTTAAAAGGTAATGCGAAGTGAAAAATAATTCATTGAGGGTTAACTAATTATCATTTTTTAACAAACTTTAGTATAGATACATGACAAAATTTTAAAACAAAATATCATAAATTATGTGGTTGTGGGATACGGTGCCCTCATATGGTCTACACTTAGCTTGGTCTTGCTGTCACACATGAATACAAAGAACCTAAATGAAATTCAACCAAACTCGCATAAAACTGAATTTAAGACGCGGCCATCTGCAAAAGCTAAGTAAGCACTCTCCTTTCATGCATGTAAACCAATTGTCACCCATCACCACCATGCATTTTGGATTCTTTCACAAGCACACCCCTCTTTCCCCACTATATAACAACACCCCCATCTCCCTATACTTCTCATCTCACATTACACAAGACACACCCCACAAAACTAACCACAATGGCTAAGCCTGTTTTCCTCTCCCTTGCCCTTTGCTTTCTCATTTCTCACCAATGCTGCTTCATTAGCAGTCTCGGCGATAGTCGCCAACAACCATGGGGTAGAATGCAGTCAGAGAAGCAGAATATATGCCAGCTAGAAAGGATCAACGCTCAAGAACCTCAGTTCACGATTCAGGCCGAGGCCGGATTCACAGAGTATTGGGATTACAATGACCAGCAGCTTCAATGCGCTGGTGTCGCAGCTTGCCGTACAGTTATCCAGGCTAGGGGCTTACTATTGCCTCAGTACACCAATGCTCCTTCACTTGTTTACGTTGTTCAAGGTCCTTCTAATATATATCTAGCTAGATTATATTATATACTCCTATATATGCATGCCTATCTATGGTTTTTCAATATAACAGTTTTTTTTCAATTGTAAGGGTATAAAAAACTTTTAAGATCATTGATGTATCAATTTGATATTACACATTTTCACTAAACTGTTCTTTTTTTTCCTTGTGGTTTATGGTATAGAAAATTTATCAAAGATGTGACAGTAAAAGATTCTGATTGGTTTGGTTTTTTTATTTTAATAGATGATTATGATTCATGATAGATAAATCTTTTACCAATGGAAAACTAATTTTTCTCATGTTGGCTAGAAATTAATTATGTAAACATCATGGATTGATGAAATTTAAAACCTTATAAATGAAAGATTATAATATTTCATATATAATTACAATAAAAACTCTGGACATTAAATTAATTCAAACAATTAAGGTTGAATTTATAGAAAATTTGGTGGTGTAAAAAACATTAAGATTAGGCAAGTTGAGTACATAATTGTTGGCAAGAAATATATATCGAGTGAAATAAATACAGTAATTTTTCTATAGAATTATTGTTTCTAATGAATGTTTTATGTGTTCATTCATGTCTATCTATGTATAGGTAGGGGAATGACTGGAGTGATGGTGTCCGGTTGTCCCGGGACATTCCAGTCATCACAACAATTCCAAGAGCAAGAAGGAGAACACGGAGAGAGCCAGAGGTTCCGTGACCAACACCAACAGATCCGTCGTTTCCGAGAGGGTGATGTCATCGCCCTCCCTGCTGGAGTGGCCCATTGGTGCTACAACGACGGTCAAGAAGACCTTGTTCTCGTTGCGGTGGAACACACCAGCAACTTCCAGAACAAACTTGATAACAACCCTAGGGTATAGCTCGAAACACTACTTTAATTAGGGGTGGACTTTTTGTACCGATTTGTACCAACCGACCGATTTTCGAACCGAACCAAATAAGTTGGTACCGAAAGTTCGGTATACCGACTTTTCGGTATGGTACAACCGAACCAAACTTTAAAAGTCGGTTCGGTTTCGGTATTCATTTCGTATGTTTGGTACAATACCGAACCGAACCAAATATTAAAATTATAAAATATATATAAATTTACGCATAGTTATAACTTACAAATAAATTGTATTATAGTTTATTTTAATTTTTCTCACGACTTACTTTCCTATTTACGAAGCCAAATACAATCGTTAAAGTAGCAAATATAAGAATAGTTGTACACATTTTAATTTTTACACACTTTTTTGCTATTTTATTGTTATCAAGAATTATTTTTTAATAATAATAATGTTTCGGTATAAAACGGAAAACCGAACCGTACCGAACCGAAAAAGTCGGTTACCGAACTTTCGGTAACCGACTTTTTCGGTTCGGTTATGGTATAATTTTTTTCAAACCAAACAAGTTCGGTTCGGTATTGGTATATGGTCAAAAAATCGGTATCGTACCGAAGTCACCCCTAACTTTAATAAATTAATGCATATCACAAGCTCTTATAGAATGGTAAAACAGGAAGATCTTTCCTTTACAAAGTAATTGACCATGATAAAATACCATGGCTACATTTTTGTCAATCATGAAAAGAATGATAAGTTGTGTATATACCATAAAACAAAACAAAAAACTATACACATCTTTTTTTTGTGCTTTTGTTAATTTCCAGCATCATGAAAAGCCTCTTTATAAAAAGTTTCATAAACTAGCACTTTCTATATGCTTAAATTATGGACCAGTTTTTTAACCATAAACTAGCTAGGTAGTATTTAACACACTTCAAACATATTTCGTAGAAATTTTTGCTTGCTGGAAACCCACAAGGAAGACAACAACAACAACAAGGACAATACCACACCGGTGGAAGCAGCCAACAACACCAACAACAGAACATGGGAAACGTTTTCCGGGGCCTCGACACTCAGGTCTTGGTCGATGTATTCGGAATTGATCAAGAAACAGCAAGGAGGCTCCAAGGTCACGATGACCAGAGAGGCCACATCGTAAAAGTTCAAGGTGAGCTCCAGGTGATCAGGCCACCAACTAGCATCGAACGAGAGCAACAAGAAGGAGGACGCGGATCCCAGTGGACAACTGCGAACGGACTTGAGGAGACCATTTGCAGCTCTAGAATCATCCAAAATATCAACGATCCTTCACGCGCTGACAAATTTAACCCAAGGGCGGGGCGTCTCACCACCTTGAATAAATTTAACTTGCCTATTCTCAACCATCTTGAACTCAGTGCCCAGAGAGGAATCCTCTACAGGGTATGATCATCCTTATTTCTTATAGACACATTTAGCTCGCCATATATTTGTAGGGTTGATTACATTTTTATGCACTCAACTATTACGTTATTTCAGTTTTGTCAATGCATTTAACCACGAATTTTGTCAATTTATTTCACAACTATATATTTATCAATTATGTACCTCCACACTACACAATCTTTTCAGTTTTGGACACTGAACTATATCAAATTAATCTACTGAACTATACGAAATTTGGGCTAATTACCTACTATATCCTTTTCCAGAAAAGCTATATATAATTATATATATATATAGGCCATTTAATGTTAATTGAGAAAATTTAAAAGTTGGAGTAACTAAATTGAAACAAATTTGTTCTTAACTACTGTAAATAGTTTTTATTTTCTTCAAGTTTAAACAAAATTGAAATTGGGAAAAAGAATGTAATAATCCCTAATAGTTCCCTTATAGAGATAGTGTATCTATATGATTGCTTTGTAACTCCGGTAACATTTGGATTTGTATATAGAATGCCATCAAGTCACCAAACTGGAAGCAGAACGCCAACACCGTGGTGTACGCTACAAGGGGTGAAGGCCAAATGCAGATAGTGGACCAACGTGGACAAGCCGTGTTCAATGAGAAGATCCGTGAGGGTCAGCTTGTGGTGATCCCTCAAAACTTCGTTGTAACAACACAGGCCAGTAACCAAGGATTGGAGTGGATCTCATTCATGACCAACGAAAACACCATCTCACACACCCTTGCTGGACGCACCTCAACCATCCGAGCCATGCCTATAGACGTCTTAGCCAACGCATATCAGATCTCGCGAGAAGAGGCGAGGAGGATCAAGTTTAACAGGGAGGAGTCTTCCTTGTTCGAGCCGAGTCAGAGGTCTCAGAGAGTTGCTGCCGAAATATGAGTATGTATGTAATTTGCGGGAACGGGGACGGCGTTTAGGTTTTGTTAATTCCGATGCAATGGTAATAATAAAGTCCTTGATCGGATTAGCTAAGTTTGTATGAAGAGGTTTCAAATATGTAATAATATGTACAAAAAGGAACAGCAAGTAATTTTCTACTTGCTTCCTATGAATAAAATCGTTGCAAGTTGCCTAAAAATAAACACCCTTGTTGTATAAACGGTCTCGCGGTTTGCATATGTGGTCACAATGATGGAGACCAGATTTCTCCATCGTACGAACAGTGATTTAGCAAAGAAAAACAAAACATCAAAATTTTGGGAAAACATAAGATATATAGAAGAGAGAATTTGGGATGAGCTACATGTATCGGATATGTTGACCCTAATTCCTTACTTAGCTATATATAGTAAATTACCAGTAACTATTAATATGTTGTGCAATTTAATAGACAGATTCTTAGAAAAAAATAAATTGTTGTTAATTAATGTCATTTCATTCAATTCTAATCGGTAATTTATTTGACCGGATTACTAAATACTGTTCTCTGATGTATTTAGAGGAAAAAGGGGCTTGCCAAGCTAGGGAGGTGTATAAACTAATAAAATAGATTGTTTTTTAACATTGTTGTAAGATGATTAACTACACTAAAGAGTAGAGAATAGTGATCATGTTTTGGTCACCACTTCTTTCTTTTCCACCATTAACGTGACCTTGATATACGGCACAGAACACAATCAGAGCACCACACTGGATTCAAAATGCCCACAATATCGTCTACGTGACAAAAGGAGAAGCGCAGATGCAGATTGTTGACCAACGCGGTCAAGCAGTGTTTAACAACAGGATTCGTGAAGGCCAGCTCATTGTTGTGCCTCAAAACTTTGCTTCAAGTTTTCAAGCCACTAACACAGGGTTCGAGTGGACCTCCTTCAAGACCAACGGTAATGCATTAGACAGCCCCCTCGCAGGCAAGACCCTCCACCATGCAAGCCATGCCTTCTGACACCCTGGCCAATGCTTACCGGATTTCATGTGAACAAGCGCGTTCTCTTAGGTGTAACTGTCATGAGACAGATTGGTTTGAGCCTTGGTCTCAAAGGACAGACACATGCTTAAGTACATAACAGTACGTTTAGGTATGTAATGAAAGGTTGGGTTGTAAGAAAATAAGTGAGTTCAGCTATGAATGGGATTATGGGAGTAATAAACTTTGGTTATCGCTTTTTGTACCAATAATACTACTATGAAGTATGAACCAATGTCATGGTAAATTTAGTAAAATTTGTGCTTGATTGTACGAGTGAATAACTAATTGTACAGGTAAGTAAATTTACTATCCGTTCGATATTATATGTCCTCTATATATATGAATCTACACCACAAATTCTAGAAATTTTATCCCAAATTTGGAATAAAAGCAATGGTGGAATACAAACAAATCTCAAAAGACAAAAATGCAAGCACAAAGACGTGTCAATTTGACCTTGTATGCCTCCAAAATGGTGGACCACTCATTTTGTTTAGTATTTTGTATTTTTGTTTAACATTCACTAGTATTTGTTAATCTATAACAAATCAACAATTAATTTTTCTAAATTTCTTGAAAGAATAGAGACACCACACTAATATTTGTCTTACTCTCAATTAAGATTCTCGATTATTTATAAACAAATGAAAAAAACTCGACAAGGTACACGGATAATCCAGCATTATCATCAAACTGAGCCTTAATCTCAAGAATTTGAGATCACCAAGAGGATAACCATCAAGATAAATACTCCCAACCACCATTTACATCATGATAAAGACCACTTATTTTTAGAGGAGGAGAGACACAATGGATAAACCAAGTACCCTCATGTTTTCTATGGCCACTGAGATATGCAACCAAATAAGTTCCGTATTCGCCAACCCCACATCACCTCACCCACCACCACTCGACACCCTTGTAAACGAAATAACAGCCGCATCTGCCCAAAAGGCCCGAATATTCCTATATGGAGTGGGCCGAGAAGGCCTCATGCTGAAAGGCCTCACCATGAGACTCTTTCATTTGGGTCTCTCGGCCCATTTCATATTCGACATGACCACCCCGCCTATTTCAAGTCTTGACCTCCTCGTAGCCTCTGCTGGTCCTGGGGGATTCGCCACCGTTGATGCTTTATGCAAGGTGGCTCGATCCAACGGTGCCAGGGTCCTCCTGCTGACTGCTCAACCTGATACTGGGTCGGCTGTGGAGTATGCTAGTGTGATAGGATATGTTCCCGCGCAAACTATGGCGGATGATGAGTTGGGACAATCAAGACCGTTGCTTCCGATGGGGAGCTTGTATGAAGGAGCTTTGTTTGTATTGTTTGAGATGGTTATTTTTAAATTGGCTGAGGTGTTGGGGGAAAGTTACGAATCGATTAGAAATCGCCATACCAATCTTGAGTGAGTAAGAACTCTCATTTGGAATAATGTGTCTTGAGAAGCCTAATCGAAACAATAATGTTTCTGTATTATTGTCGTAGTTGCTACTTTTACTTTACTCCTTTTCATATTGTAATGATCTGTAATGGAATGGCCGATGTAAATTATCGGGTAAGTATAAGTTGCTTCTTAGATTTCGTCATAGATTTTACAGTTTTTGCGGAATATGAATGGTTAGGATATACCTATAGGTTCTTATAGATTCACATTTGCCTAGATCACTGTGATTTCATATCTGTTCCAATAGATTCATAGATATGTCTCGAACACTCGGTCTTCGACAGTTTATACTCACAGTACTGCTTCAAATCTATAGCATTGTGAAATTCCATCTTTGTTCTTATATTTTCATATTATCCAATGTAAATGGAAAAAAAATACATTTACTACACCAAACTATAATGCTGTTAACGATTTGGGTAATCGTCTTTTAAATTTTTCAATTTGGGTATCACACTATAATAATTTTTCAATTTAGGTACCACCGTCTAAATAAATCACGGAATCACGTCACGTAACATTTGACAAACATTAATTTGATAGGGTAATTTGACAATTTTGCACAAAAATATGCATATTAAAAAAAAAAAATCCCTAATTTCACACATAAATAAATTAGCATATAATCCAAATTTTTGTTATGTGTGAAATTGGGGAAAACGTTTTTATAGGATGACATATTTTTGTGTAAAATTGTCAAATTAGCCTCTCAAATTAATGTTTGTCAAATGTCACGTGACATGATTCCGTGATTTATTTAAACGGTGATACGTAAATTGAAAAATTATTATAATGTGGTACCAAATTGAAAATTTTGAAAGGTGGATACCAAAATCGTTAAAAACATATAGTTTGGTGTATTAAAACCCCAAAAAAAAACTACAAAGATCGAAAAGACTTCAAAACGGTAGCGACTCATTGAAACACACATTAATAGTTTTATTCGAAATAAAAACATTCAGAGCTCTCTTATATTACATATGTCTAGGTAACATTAACAAAAACTCACTCAGGGTCACTCATTACATATTTATACAATATAACGAAACCGCATTACATTCTCAAACTTCGACAACAACTCTTTACGACCTTGTCCTCGGCTCAAACATGACAGATTCCTCTCTGTTGAACTTCAACCTACATGCCTCTTCGTGAGGGATTTGGTAAGCATTAGCAAGGACATCAACAGGCATTGCAAGAATGACAGAGGTGCAGCCAGCAAGGTCGTTGCATTTTCGTTAGTCTTAAATGATACCCACTCGAACCCTTCGTTACCGGCTTGTGATTCAACTACAAAGTTTTGGGGAATCACTACAAGCTGGCCCTCTCGGACTCTCTCGTTGAATACGGATAGTCCACGTTGGTCATCGATCTGCATTTGGCATTCTCCTCTCGTCGCATAGACTATGGTGTGGGCATTTTGCTTCCAGTTTGGTGACTTGATGGCGTTCTGTACACAAATTCATAAAGTAAGGGGACAATATTGTGATTATTATCAGGCTACTTCTTTTTTTTAAGTTTGTATCAATTGATACTTTATATTTACTGAAGAGGCTAAAAGTATCTGATGCAGATTGCTAATATTTCTCTTTTTAAGAAATTATGGGCTTGTTTAACAAAATCTTTTAAACAGTTAGACTAATTTCTTTTGAGTCTGAATAAAGCACTAGATTTTTTTGAAACTGAATGATAGTTTTAGAGCACCAAATGGAGAAAATAACGGCCATCATACCCTGTAGAGAATTCCCCTCTCAGCACTAAATTGAACCTGTTCAACAACGTAATTCGCCCTACCCGTGGGTTAAATACGTCTGCACGCAATGGATCATTTATGTTTTGGATGATTCTAGCAAGGAGCGGACCCAAGAGAGGCTGGGGGTGGTCGTGGCCACCCCGGCGATGATTTTTATTTTTTATTTTATTTTTTTTATACATGTAATTAAAAAAATTCTGAGATATATACACTTGTTAAACAAAAGAGTTGTTGATTTAATGGTAAAATTGAACCATAAATTAGTAGAATGTTAAGAGTTCAAATCATGTTAGTTTCTTTTTTCTAAAATTTTCTGTTTTTTACTTTGAAATTACCAAATTTTCTAAATATTCATCGTATTTTGCCAAACAAGATTACATAAAAAAAGTTTTATTGTCCAATGTCCTTTGTTTTGATTTCATATTTATTTTATGTTATGTAAAACATAGAAAAAAAAATTATTTTTGTATTAAATCCTATTTTTTTCTATTCGAGATATTTTTTATACCACACCCCCGAAGAAAATCATGCTGATTACGCCCCTGATTCTAGCATTGCAATAAGATTCCTCAAGGCCGTTAACTTTTAGGGACCATTGAGAGTCTCTTTCTCCTTGTTGTTGCTTCTCTTGTTGAATGTTGATCGGTGGCTTAACAAATTGAAGCTCGCCTTCGACTGTATAATGTGACCCCTTTGATCATTTTTCCCTTGAAGCCTCCTCGCCGTATCTTGATCAACTCCGAACACTTCGGCTAGGGTCTCGGTGTTGAAACTGTTGAGTTGTGTAGCCAAATGTGTTTTGGCCATATTCACTACATTATCCCACATCACTAAAAATTGTAATAAGACCCACTATGGGTTCAATATATGTCCCACATATCTTGTATTTTAATTATCACATATTTGAGAGAGAATATTGTAAAGAGAGAGTTCTAGTTGTGAGACAACCATAGCTTCGTGATCAAGCTAGATTACGATTGTAATCCTCCTTATAATATATATAGGTGACACGTGTAGCGGTCCGAAAACGTAGCCATCGTTGGGTGAACTCCGTTATCAAATCTTGTGTGTTTTTGTATTTCTGTCTTTCTTTAAGCTCGTCTGATTTCCTAACAAGTGGTATCAGAGCTCAGGGTTTGTAGAACCAAGGTTGAAGATCGGGAGGAAGATCAATGGCGAAAGAAGATAGGAGCACACATGGGATTGAGAAGTTCGAAGGAAAGGACTTCGCATTCTGGATAATGCAAATAGAGGATTATCTGTACGGGAGGAAAATATATCAGCAACTTCTTTTCGAGGAAAGGCCAACCACGACCGACAAGTATTGGGAGTGATCCGACTAACACTATCTAGGAGCGTGGCGCACAACGTCGCAAGAGAGACGACGACGATGGGGATGATGAAAGTCCTCACCAACATGTATGAAAAACCATCCGCAAACAACAAGGTACATCTCATGCGTAAGTTGTTCAACCTACGCATGGTTGAGAACACACATGTCGCAAACCATGTGAATAAGTTCATTGACACCGTAAATCAGTTGGATGCGGTCGAGATAACTTTTGAAGACGAAGTGAGAGCCCTAATACTGCTAGCCTCTCTACCGAACAGTTGGGAGTTCATGCGAGTTGTTGTCAACAACTCAATTGGAATGGAGAAATTGACTTACAACGGCATCTGAGATCAAATACTCGCTGAGGAACTCAGGAGACAAGATATGGGTGAATGCTCAAATGATGGAGCAGTCTTGAACGTCGGTTCAAGTTATCGGGGTAATGACAGATTGGACGAAAGAAGCCGTTCAAAATCGAGAGGTAGAAGGGGGCAAAGCTGAGGTGGCAAAAATAGCGATCGAAGTAAGAAGAATCTCCGATGCTATAACTGCCAGGGTATGTGGCACTTCGCCTATGAGTGCAAGCAGCCGAAGAAGGAAACCGGCAATGTCATGTGGCAAATGTTGCGAGCGACGAGAATTCGGGTGACTGTTTAATGATTTCCGTACAGAGAAATATAGATTCATGGATTCTAGACTATGGGGAATCATTTCACACGACCGCTCAGAAGGATTTATTCGAAAATTACATGCTGCAACCTGAAGGTTTTGCCAAAAAGGGAAAAGAGAGACTGGTGTGCAAACTAAAGAAAGCTTGTACAAGCTAAAACAAGCACCATGGCAGTGGTATGAAAAGTTTGACAGTTTCATGATGGGTACCGGGTTCGAAAGAAGTGATAGTGATCACTGCTATTTCGTGAAGAGATTTGAGAACTCTTCGTACGTCATTTTACTTCTGTACGTAGATGACATGTTGCTCGTCGGGTCGAGCCTTGTAGAAATTAACAAGGTGAAGCAACAGTTGGCGAAACACTTTGAAATGAAGGATTTGGGTACCGCAAATCAGATCCTCATTATGAGGATTTCCCGAGGAAGAGATGGGTCGGTTTAGCATGAGTGATGCCAAGGCTGTAGGCACACCCCTAGCCGCACACTTTAACTTGTCGAAGGAACAATCACCCTCGGACGAGGAAGGAAAGGATCGTGTGTCGAACATACCCTACGCTTCAGCAATTGGTAGCTTGATGTACGCTATGATGTGTACAAGACCGGACATAGCCCACGCAGTGGGAGTTGTCAATCATTACATGAGTAACCCCGACAAGCACCATTGAGAAGCTGTGAAGTGGATATTGAGATATCTCTCAGGTACTGTGAGTTCGGTATTATGTTTCCGAAAGACCTCGGTAGGCATGCATGGCTATGTTGATGCTGACATTGCTGGTGATCAGGATAGCCGAAAGAGCACAACGGGATGTGTTTGTACCTATGGTGGTACTGCTATGAGTTGAACATCTAAGCTCGGGATGTGTTTGTACCTATGGTGGTACTGTTGTGAGTTGGACATCTAAGCTGCAAAAGATTGTTGCACTGTCGACCACAGAGGCTGAGTATGTCGCGATGACGGAAGCAAGCAAATAGATGATTTAGTTGCAAGGTTTCTTAGAGGAGCTCGGTCAGAAAACCGACAAGGGAGTTCTACACTGTGATAGTCAAAGTCCAATTCAGCTAGCTAAGAATCCTGTATTCCATTCACGCACCAAGCACATACAGATCTGTTACCACTTCATTCGGGCTGTTCTAGAAGATGGAATTTTCGCGCTAGAAAAAATTGAGGGCGCTAAAAACCCCGCCGATATGCTAACGAAGTCTGTTACAATCGACAAATTGAGGTTATGTGCGACCTCAGTATGACTCCGAGCTTGAGTCTCAGGGTCCCCGCTACACTGGAAGTATGGGTAACTCGCCGACGATGAAAGAGTACTAATTACTATACAAGGATACCGATGAGAGCATTCTGCTCGGGAGAGCACAGTGAGTTCGGTAGTCGGGGATAATCAGAGTTCTTTTGAAGCACTCGATATTTGACTCCAAGTGAAAGATTGTTGAGTTGTGGAGCCAAATGTGTTTTGGCCATGTTCACTAGATTATTCCACATCACTAAAAATTGTAATAAGACCCACTATGGGTTCTATATATGTCTCACCTATATTGTATTTTAATTATCACAGATTTGAGAGAGAATATTGTAAAGAAAGAGTTCCCACCTATCTTGTATTTTAATTATCAAAGATTTGAGAGATAATATTGTAAAGAGAGAGTTCTAATTGTGAAAGAACCATAAGTTTATGATCAAATTAGATTACGTTTGTAATACTTCTTATAATATATATAAGTGTCACGTGTAACGGTCCGGAGACGTAGCCATCGTTGGGTTAACTCCGTTATCAAATCGTGTGTGCGGTTTGTATTACTGTCTTTCTTTAAACTCGTCTGATTTCCTAACAAAAACCACGGAAAACATTACCTAGGTTATGCATGATGTTGGGGCTGTTGGCCACGACCTTTCCTGTATTGCCCTTCTTGTTGATGTCTTGCTTGGGGGTTACCAGCAAGGAAGAACGACTGCAACAATAAGTACGATTCATTTTTATGAACTAATTCCAAAGTGTTTCAAGAAAATGAAGAATGTTTCTGATTTTTTTATAATTTTGCACACGCTTAGTTTCTGGAAACTACTTCCAAAGTTTTTCATGAAAAAGAAAATTGCTTCTAATTTTCCAGTCTTGAGATATTGGGCAATATGTTACGGGTCGGGATCATATTTGTTCATGACAGTCAAAGTAGGCGTCTTTCACAAATCACAAAGCACTATCTTTGTCAATCATGCAAATATTATTTACTACACAAGTTTTTTATGGTTTGTCTTTGATACTTTTTGTCACACCCCAAACTGGAATGTAGACACGGCCGAGTAACCCGCGCACCAGCACGTGGTACCCGTAAGCCTAAAACTTATGAGATTTCAAATATCAAGTAAACACAAAGAACCACCCACATCAACAAAGAAACATAAAACAAATTTAGATAAATCAACATGAGATATGTGAGTCACGAGCTCTTATTCAATACCAAGATGAAAACGATCATATGATCCAATAGTCTTAAATAACGGAAATCTTCCATGAAATAGAATTAAAATGACATCCAATAACATCTGAAATGTCACAACTAGTACTAAAGAAAACTTGAATATTATTAGACTTAATTAAATAAAAAGACGTCTAAAGAAGGTGACGGTCTGGTCCCATATCAACTCGGTTACTTAGCTCAATCGCACACCTGAAAAGGGTTTTTAAAGAGAGATTACGCCAAACGAGCTTAGTGAAGGATAACGCATATGCAAAATAATAATAATAGCCTCAACTCCTTTTCAATTCTAGTCCAAGCCGCATATTGATTTACTTACCTTTTTATTTCAAAACAAAAGAATTGTTCACATATATATATAAGCAATACATAAACACATAACCTGCAATAAGATGTGCAAATACATTCAAATACTATAACATAAAGTAAGTCTCTAGCATAATACAGACTATTTAAAGACATCAGATACAGTTCTTTGCCATAAGTTCATTTCTCTGGACGAAAAGCCCGTTGGATCCAACTATCGAACTCAAGTCACTTAGGTTGGCGGCCTAAGGTTTTCTTTAAGCCGATCCAGTTAAGGTCACCCCACTTAAGAGGCCTGATCCAAAATCGTTGAGTAAACTAGATTCGCTCATTTAAGTAGCTTATTCTCTAGCCACCAAGGTCACCCCACTTAAGAGACCTGTTTTTTGGAATTTAAATCATTAATTCTGGCCCTTAAATAATCAACTAAAATAACATGATCTCAAAAATATT
The DNA here is from genome assembly GCA_963920805.1 of Primula vulgaris. Taxonomy (NCBI): domain Eukaryota; kingdom Viridiplantae; phylum Streptophyta; class Magnoliopsida; order Ericales; family Primulaceae; genus Primula; species Primula vulgaris. The sequence continues at coordinate 30,119 of CAWUCN010000014.1, forward strand.
ATCAGTCATTCTGAAATCATCGAATAGTAGCTCAACCAATATAACCAGAAACTACACTTTTACATTAATATTGAAAATAAAGATAAGTATACAAAACAATATTTCAAATAAGCCTGGGATCAAATCAACTTTATATATATATATATATATATATATATATATATATATATATGTGTGTGTGTGTGTGTGTGTGTGTGTGTGTGTGTATATATATATATATATATGGTGCGAAATCACTCACCTGGTCAGCGTCCAAACAACCCGAGATATCCGTACTAGAAGTAAGTGAATGACCTTAAGGGAGTTGGGGTTCTGGTTTGCCTTAGCCTCCTTCTTGGCCACGTACCCTCTCTCTCTGTCTATGCGGTTTTAAACATGCGAAAAATATGGTTTTCAAAACTGTTTTGAGTTTGGATTTAGTTTAGGTGCAACTTAGGCTCTGTTTGGATAACTATACTACTTGACTCACTTATTTGCCCATGTGTACTTATAGTTATAATCACTTACTAATTCAGTCCTTATCACTTTTGTTTGAAGCAGCCATCCCATAACTAAAAGTTACTGTGACTAATAACAAGAAAAATAAACTTAGGCTATGTAACTAACTTTTGTGAAAACACTGACATGAATAAATTATAACTATTGAGAATTAAATTGGGGTTTCACACTTTTGCCATCCTTTCTTAACGCTGTAATTATTCAACTAACTAGCTAATTCTGTTCTATGTTTTTCATCAACAAATAAGGTCATGAATGTTTTTTCTTTTAAAATAGAATATAAGAAACTAAATCTAGATCATGAGAATAAATCTCTTGACAGTTGACCCTATTTTCAACCTCTAGATCAAAATAAATCTTCATTCACAAATTTACCCGAGGGTTACTATCAAGCTGATTTTGATAGATGCTAGTGTGTACCATGACCACAAGCACAAGGTCCGCTTGGCCTTCATTATAGCACCAGAGGGAAACTCCGGCAGGCAGAGCAATGATGTCGCCTCCTCGGAAACGGAGGATCTGTTGGTGTTGGTCTTGGAACCTCTGACTTTCCTGTCCTCTTTCTCGCTCGCCAGAAAATTGTTCTGATGATTGGAAAGTCTCGAGACATCCGGACGTCATTAGGCCGCTTGTTCCCCTACCTGATCATTTTATATGCATTTGAAGAACATTGGTTAGTATGCCTATGCTCATGAACAATTACAATTTTATTATTCAGTTTGGTAGCTCTAAGTACCTTTTTTGGTTCTTAACCTTAATTAAGTACCGGCTATTTATGTTATTTTGTAGCTCGTGTATCAGGAAGCGGATCGATCCAGCTAAAATATATCTTTTAGGGACTGAAAACACCCTAATTTATGCTAATTAACATCCCCCCTCCTGGTGTTTCGAAAATAAGAAGAAACAAAAGTAAACTTCGCCCTTTCTCAAAAGGATTATAGCACGAGACTCGGCCTACTTGTAACATTTTAATTTTCTGCATGGTGCTGTAAAAGAGAAAAAGAAACACTACAATAAAATGACAGGACATTGACAGACTCCTTGTTGCTATTATAACGCCATAATGATTGTAGTTAAATTCACAACACAATAGCATCAATTTAAGTTGTCGTTTCTGTTACTAATTTAGTCACTACCAGTTTACCGTCATAATAGCTACATAGAGTATGTATATGTCGACATTTTACTGTAGTGAAAGTGAGCATCCTACCAATATAAAATCTCTTGTTATCAGGACATGAAGTTAAGTGGTGACCATTATATATTTCATATGTTATTTTGGTTACTTTTATAACTTACATATAATTTGCAAAAAATAGTGGCCTGGTTGACACTACTACGACTTATAATTTTTTCCGCTAACATTATTTTATGTTACTTCGGCACCTCATTCACATTTACTTCGTTTCACCCCTTACATCATTGCACCATAAATTCAACTCAATTTTATGTACAAAATCATAAAGTTGAGAATGAACCTTGAACGACATAAGCAAGGGCAGAAGAATGGGCATATTCTGCCAGGAAAAGGCCTTTTGGCTGAATGACGTCACGGAAAATTAACAGCTACACCGGCGCACTGGAACTGTTGGTCATCCAGTTCCAGAACTCCGTAACTCCGGCCTCGGCCTTAATACTGTGTTGTGGCTCCTGAGCCGTTAGGCTCTGGAGCTGGCACACATTCTCGCCTTGAAATTGGTATCCTTGTTGCCAACCGAAACCGTAATGGAATGAAATTAACAAAAGGGTGAGGGTGAGATACAACTGAGTATGTTTAGGAAGTTCGGTTTCGGTATTTATAGATGAAACTTGAAGGAGTGTATATTGTGGGTGAGACACATATGTAAGGAATACAGGGACGAATACATGTAAATGTAAGGGGTGCAAGCACCCACCATTGGTTGGGAAGAAAAAAAAAAGTAAAAAATATTTTTTTATTAATTTTTAAGCCTTTATTTGTAAAACAGTTAGTCAATAAATCAAATTAAATGCAAATTGCAACAAATCCACTTATTTGGTGTATTGGGAAAATATATCTTTACTTGCCGAAAGTTCTGAAGTTCAAATCTTATGTAGCACTTAAATTAATATCTTTTTTTATTATTACAACTTTCTTTTCAATGTTATTATTTATATAATTTTTAATTAAAAACTTAAAATTACTCGTTACTTTTAACTTGCTAGAATTCATTTCAGCATTTTAAATTTATTTTTACTTTAGTTTTTTCCTCTGAAAAAATGTTCAAACATAATATGATTTTAATATAAAATATTAAGCATTGACTATCTTGTTTTAAAAAATAAAAGTTGCTACATGATTATATCAGTTATTACAATTACATCATTATTAGCACATTATTGATAAAATATATATAGTTGTTTATATGAAAAAATCAAGACACAATTATATATAATATATTATGAATTCGTATATTTTTATTTTTGTTTGTTGATTTTACTCTTTGATTATATAGATCACGCATTAATATATGTAATATTGCATTTTGATTAAAAAAAAACATACATACGACTTACATACGAATTGCCATCGTTACTCAAAATTCTAGATTCGTAGTAAATATGCCATGTTTCAATCTGCATGGGTGAACTAGCGCATGTGGCCGCGTCTCTTTAACTGGTAATTTTGTAGGTTTGTTTTTAGCTTTCTGTGTGTTTGTTACTTTATGTTACGTGGTTGTTTTAATTAGTGTCAAGTATATTACATAATAAAATATATTAAGTATGTGGTTATAAGGTGGGTTGAAGGAGTTCTCTTGGAGACCAAATAATTTCTCCACTTACAAACGCTCCAAATGAACACTTTTTATATAAAAACACTTCAAATTAATATTTGATATGCAAATCTAAACGGTTTCACAACGGAAATACAAATATGCGTGTTATTATTTTTTTCGAGATGTATAATTGCATGTTTTGGAAATCACCGTAAAATTTTAAAATTCAAAACATGCAATTATATATTTCGGAAAAAAAAAACAAGACGCATATTTGTGTTGCCGTCGTGAAACCGTGTAGATTTGCATTAATCAAATCTTGACTTGGAATGTTTTTGCAAAAAGTGTTCAAGTTGATGTATAAGTTGATGTGTATATAACTTCTCCATATATATATATATATATTTAATCGATTTTGATTATAAATGAAAGAAAGGGTGGTAAATTTTAGATGGAAGAAGTTGAAATGGAAGGCATATTGTTTGGTATTATACCGCTTAGAGAAGAGAGAGCAAATGATATAAGACGGGAAAGGTGACCTAAGAGACACACAAGATGCCAGAAACTTATTGTTTGGTTGCATTATCATGAATGGCTGAATGGTATCATTTGAGTAATTTCGGATGGATCTAAATTTTCAGATGTCCTTACCGGTATGGATTTGATTTCGTGAACACTCCATGTGCTCTCTACTAGTATGCGAACATTTCCATTCGCAAAACTGTTTTACAATTCCAGTATAAACTACGAAATTGTGCCCACGGTTTAAAATTAAAGAGTCGATAGTGCTGCAGTCTGCAGAGTACATAAACTGATCAATACATGTTATGATCGGTTAGGCCATGCTCAAAATCGAAGTCCAAATGGAAATTGTCGTCATTAGAGATTTAAACATGCTCTCAATAGTTAGATGCTTTCCACTCATATAAACTGAGGTCACAGACACCATTTGGAGATAGAAAAAATATGCAAAAGTTAAATCCATGTGAAAAGTGATATTGTTTATATGCCGAGTGCTTATGATCAGTCATATCTAGAACTGATTTGAACCAAATCAATTAAGCAAATCCAGTGACACTAGCAACTTTAGATTTTCTGGGAGAAGAAGAGATTTTATGAGTTTTTTTTCCCCATCAAACTCGATAAGTTCAGTTTAACTTCCAATGACAAATAATAACACATCATCTTCAAACAAGATGTGGGAAATAAAAACTTACGGGAATTTTTTAAGAAATTAGGTAATTATTTTTAGTTAAATTTTCCAAACTCATACCTGTAACTTTTTCACCGATTATGAAAAGAACAGGAGATTAAAAAAAAAGGTTTTAAGTTTTCAGAGACAGAGAAAAAACCCTATACTATTCTCCATTGCTAGTTAATTAAATTGTCCAGACTCATTATTGTTTTATTTCCTTGTTGTTACTAGTCTTCTAGAGTTGCAAAAGCTGAGGTAAATATGCAAAATTTTATTAGGGAAATTAAAATAACATAATTTATTTTTTGACTTTTCGTAAAGACGCAAATATTCTAAGCCAAAATGTAGTTGTCATGCTAAATAAAACAGCATATTGATGGAAGCCGTTAGATAAATTAAAATAGAGAAGATTGGAGTCATTGACAATAACATACATATAAAATCAAATCCCTACTAAACAATGAGATCTCAAATTTCTGTTCATCGGAATTTACTCAAATTGATACCATCCAGCCGTTCATTTATTGTTAATGTAACTCAAGAGTACAATTAATTTTGGCATCTTTTATTCTTGTGTGCCTCATCTTTGACAATCTTAGGTCATCTATCCCGTCTTATATCACTAGTTCTCTTTTGTAATCACTATAAAAGATGCCTTCTTTTCCTATTTCTTTCCATCTCATAATTTCCAACCTTATTTTCGATATAATCAAATAGTAAGAGATTTTGAAATGGCTTCTTATTTTGTTTTGTTGGTATCACTAGCTATGGCGTGCTCCGTCGTTTTGGGTGACAATGCTTCCGTGCAAGACTTCTGTGTTGCGGACACAAATAGCTCGGGTACTAGTTTTCCTGACTTTATGATATTAGAGCTAACTAATTTGTTTTGTTTCATAATTTTCATTGCACCTGATTAATTATAAGATGGTAGCATATGTTTTTATTTTAAAACGGAAAAGGAAGAGCATAGATAGCATGTTTCTTGTTATATGAACATTTCAATATTTATACTCTTAATTATCACTTGTAACAATTAATACAGAACCTAGTTAACACTAATCTGAATAAAACTCAAACAATTACGTAGTAAACTAACCTATCAAAATTCACAATTCAAATACATATCTACATAAAATAGAACAATTAAAACACGAACCTATCAGAATTTATCGATGCTTATCACGTAAGTTTTAGTGCAGGTATACTAATAACATTGGTGTGCACATGGTGTTTTGTACATTAGCATAATTGAAGAATTAACATAAACCTAGTGTTTTAAGTTTAAATTGTAAATCCAATGTACTAATTATATATATCATGTTGAGTAGACAAGTGTATAAATCGAGAGCTTTTATAGTAATGATACTAATTAAAACTACTAATTTCTGTCTTGATATAAAACTACTGTTAGGAATCAATAGGTGTTACCCTTTTACTAACCATTTTCAGATTTCGCATGCCCTTGGCCTTAGAATCTTTAATAAAATTTACAAATATGCTAACTCTTATGCACACTTGTTAATTACTAGTTCGAGTGAATGGTTGGACCTGTAAGGATCCAAAGCTTGTAGACGCTGATGATTTCTTCTATAAAGCTAACCTACACATCAAAGCTGACACATCAAATGTATTTGGAGTACGAGAAACTCAAGTACATGTGTTCGAATTGCCCGGGCTTAACACACTTGGTGTTACCATGGGCCGCGTCGACTTCGCGCCAGGGGGTGTCTTCCCTCCTCATGTTAATACTAGAGCCAGCGAAATTTTTACTGTTCTTGAAGGAACCATTGAAGTAGGATTTATCACTTCCAGTCCCGAAAACAGGCTGATCACAAAAGTACTTCAGAAGGGTGATGTTTGGGTTTTTCCACAGGGTCTAGTCCACTATCAGCGTAATATCGGATACACTAATGCGGTTTCGATTCAAGGTTACAATAGCCAATCTCCAGGACTTACCGTCATACCATATGCTGTATTTGGTTCTTTCCCTTTAATTCCAAGTGACCTACTTGCAAAGGCTTTTCAAGTGGATGAGAAAATAATTAAAAATTTGCAGTCAAAGCCGAAGTTCTAGGTGAGTATCTGGGGTGGAAAATTGGAAAGTGATCGAACTCTTAAAAACAGTTCGTTTCAAGTCTGTCTCGCTTTCTTTTGCTTGTAGTAAAAGAGAAATCGGTTTCAAATGGTGTTTGTTATTTGTTAAGTTTCACTTTGTAACCTTATATCAAATTGAATAAAACGTGGTGCTCAATATCTTTCTTTTGATTTTGCCTTGTTCAACTAAGCTTATTTGGGATCCAATGCTAAATTAAATTGTTTCTGTATAAAGAATAATATATACGTTCAATCTCAGACTTTTAGCCTTTAAGATATGGTAAACTAGAAAGAGTCTTTTTTGCGAGCTTATTTAGGCGCGAGTCTTGTGCCATACTAAAAGAAAATGTCGCGCCAGCTGCCAATACCTGTTTATAGTGGCTTCAAACACGTTCAATGGAATTTCCGTCAACAGATAAGGGATCTTGAAAAACAGGCAAGCCCTGACAGCCGAGTAAGCATTGCTAGCTATTAGTGACAATATTAGTGATGCTAAGAACGTGACAGTATCGGGCCAAGTTAACACTGATGATGTGGAAGCCAATCCGGCCTTACTCCGAGATAACTATACCACAACAAACTAACGAGAAGATAACTTAAGAAGTTCTATCCCATTATCTTTGTATAGTTTGTAAGCGGAAACTATCTCCACACCTTGTGTGATGTGGAAAACAAGTTTATCGTTTACGTTGTGTAATCGGCTATATAAGGTACTTAATTAGCTGTCTAAAGGCAGCAGGTACTAACTGGAGAGGAGAAGGGCATAGATTCATTCATTTTGGGGTAATGTCAACTTGGTACTTATTTTAGAAACTCTTTAAAAAAAAACTGGTATTTTTTACTCTATGAACTTATTTTTTTTAAAAACCGGTAATATGTATTAGAACTGGCAAACACATACGTTGTTGGAAAACATGTATTTTATACATGTTTGTTCCGAGTGGTCAGGGACCATCTTTGAGTCAATATTCAATGCGACTACTCAGACTTTTTGAAGCCGTACTCAAAGCGTTTGAGTAACTCGTGCGACGAGCTTCGCAACGGTATATCGCATGACCTATTCGGAAAATGGATGTGAATGATAATTGGACTCGAATGTTGGTACTCGAAAAGGAAAAATAAATCAAATCTGGAAATCATGAGTGATTTTTACACTATAAATACAAGTCCATCCCATGTAGTTGTTAAACTAATCAAGTCCACATACCCATGAGTGGTTTAGTGTGTACCACACACCCACGCACTCGCTCGGGACTCGGGCCTTGTACTAAACTGAAAAAGTGATTTTTGTATATTTGCAAGAGAATTAAGTCTCTGGAGTTCTCAGTAATGGAGGCGCA
>CAWUCN010000015.1:2500-5000 GCA_963920805.1 Primula vulgaris
ACCCTAAACCCTAAACCCTAAACCCTAAACCCTAAACCCTAAACCCTAAACCCTAAACCCTAAACCCTAAACCCTAAACCCTAAACCCTAAACCCTAAACCCTAAACCCTAAACCCTAAACCCTAAACCCTAAACCCTAAACCCTAAACCCTAAACCCTAAACCCTAAACCCTAAACCCTAAACCCTAAACCCTAAACCCTAAACCCTAAACCCTAAACCCTAAACCCTAAACCCTAAACCCTAAACCCTAAACCCTAAACCCTAAACCCTAAACCCTAAACCCTAAACCCTAAACCCTAAACCCTAAACCCTAAACCCTAAACCCTAAACCCTAAACCCTAAACCCTAAACCCTAAACCCTAAACCCTAAACCCTAAACCCTAAACCCTAAACCCTAAACCCTAAACCCTAAACCCTAAACCCTAAACCCTAAACCCTAAACCCTAAACCCTAAACCCTAAACCCTAAACCCTAAACCCTAAACCCTAAACCCTAAACCCTAAACCCTAAACCCTAAACCCTAAACCCTAAACCCTAAACCCTAAACCCTAAACCCTAAACCCTAAACCCTAAACCCTAAACCCTAAACCCTAAACCCTAAACCCTAAACCCTAAACCCTAAACCCTAAACCCTAAACCCTAAACCCTAAACCCTAAACCCTAAACCCTAAACCCTAAACCCTAAACCCTAAACCCTAAACCCTAAACCCTAAACCCTAAACCCTAAACCCTAAACCCTAAACCCTAAACCCTAAACCCTAAACCCTAAACCCTAAACCCTAAACCCTAAACCCTAAACCCTAAACCCTAAACCCTAAACCCTAAACCCTAAACCCTAAACCCTAAACCCTAAACCCTAAACCCTAAACCCTAAACCCTAAACCCTAAACCCTAAACCCTAAACCCTAAACCCTAAACCCTAAACCCTAAACCCTAAACCCTAAACCCTAAACCCTAAACCCTAAACCCTAAACCCTAAACCCTAAACCCTAAACCCTAAACCCTAAACCCTAAACCCTAAACCCTAAACCCTAAACCCTAAACCCTAAACCCTAAACCCTAAACCCTAAACCCTAAACCCTAAACCCTAAACCCTAAACCCTAAACCCTAAACCCTAAACCCTAAACCCTAAACCCTAAACCCTAAACCCTAAACCCTAAACCCTAAACCCTAAACCCTAAACCCTAAACCCTAAACCCTAAACCCTAAACCCTAAACCCTAAACCCTAAACCCTAAACCCTAAACCCTAAACCCTAAACCCTAAACCCTAAACCCTAAACCCTAAACCCTAAACCCTAAACCCTAAACCCTAAACCCTAAACCCTAAACCCTAAACCCTAAACCCTAAACCCTAAACCCTAAACCCTAAACCCTAAACCCTAAACCCTAAACCCTAAACCCTAAACCCTAAACCCTAAACCCTAAACCCTAAACCCTAAACCCTAAACCCTAAACCCTAAACCCTAAACCCTAAACCCTAAACCCTAAACCCTAAACCCTAAACCCTAAACCCTAAACCCTAAACCCTAAACCCTAAACCCTAAACCCTAAACCCTAAACCCTAAACCCTAAACCCTAAACCCTAAACCCTAAACCCTAAACCCTAAACCCTAAACCCTAAACCCTAAACCCTAAACCCTAAACCCTAAACCCTAAACCCTAAACCCTAAACCCTAAACCCTAAACCCTAAACCCTAAACCCTAAACCCTAAACCCTAAACCCTAAACCCTAAACCCTAAACCCTAAACCCTAAACCCTAAACCCTAAACCCTAAACCCTAAACCCTAAACCCTAAACCCTAAACCCTAAACCCTAAACCCTAAACCCTAAACCCTAAACCCTAAACCCTAAACCCTAAACCCTAAACCCTAAACCCTAAACCCTAAACCCTAAACCCTAAACCCTAAACCCTAAACCCTAAACCCTAAACCCTAAACCCTAAACCCTAAACCCTAAACCCTAAACCCTAAACCCTAAACCCTAAACCCTAAACCCTAAACCCTAAACCCTAAACCCTAAACCCTAAACCCTAAACCCTAAACCCTAAACCCTAAACCCTAAACCCTAAACCCTAAACCCTAAACCCTAAACCCTAAACCCTAAACCCTAAACCCTAAACCCTAAACCCTAAACCCTAAACCCTAAACCCTAAACCCTAAACCCTAAACCCTAAACCCTAAACCCTAAACCCTAAACCCTAAACCCTAAACCCTAAACCCTAAACCCTAAACCCTAAACCCTAAACCCTAAACCCTAAACCCTAAACCCTAAACCCTAAACCCTAAACCCTAAACCCTAAACCCTAAACCCTAAACCCTAAACCCTAAACCCTAAACCCTAAACCCTAAACCCTAAACCCTAAACCCTAAACCCTAAACCCTAAACCCTAAACCCTAAACCCTAAACCCTAAACCCTAAACCCTAAACCCTAAACCCTAAACCCTAAACCCTAAACCCTAAACCCTAAACCCTAAACCCTAAACCCTAAACCCTAAA
>CAWUCN010000015.1:10000-16642 GCA_963920805.1 Primula vulgaris
ATATCAATAAAAGTGTGAGTTATAAATTATGCAAAAAATGGCGGAAACGAAAAACGGTAAAAATCGTGTACTATAGGCCATAAATAAAAAAAAGACAAATGACGATTTAAAAACTCAATAAAAGCGTGTGCTATAGGCCATAGAATCATGAAAAAAAGTCAGAAACAAAAAAAAATACGGTAAAAATCATGTACTATATAGGCCATAAATCAAAGAAATAAAAAGACAATTTAAAATTTCAATAAAAGTGTGTGCTAGGCTACAAAATCATGAACAGAAGGCATAAACGAAAAAAAATATCTATAAATGTGTGACCTATAAGCTATAAATTTAAGAAATAAATAGACAATAAAAAATATCTATATAAGCGTGAGCTAAAGGCCATAAAATTATACAAAAAATGGCACAAACAAAAAAAAACATTAAAAATCGTGTAATATAATCCATAAATTCAAGAAATAAAATGACAATAAAAAATCTCAATAAAAACGTGTGGGCCACAAAATTATGCAAAAAATGATAGAAACGAAAAACAGTAAAAACCATGTATTATCGGCCATAGAAATAAAATGACAATTTGAAATTTCAATAAAAGCATGTGCTAGGCCAGAAAATCATGCAAAAATGGCAGAAACGAAATACGATAAAAATCGTGTATAGTAAGCCATAAATCCAATTAATAAAATGACAATGTAAAATATCAATACAAACGTGTGATATATGTCACAAAATCATGCAAAAATGTTAGAAACGAAAAACAGTAAAAACCGTGTAGTAGATAAATCCAAGAATAAAAATGACAATTTAAAATCTCAATAAAAGTGTGTGCCACAAAATCGTGCAAAAAAATGGCATAAACGAAAAAAAAAGTAAAAACTCTGTACTATAAGCCATAAATCCAAAAAATAAATGACAATGTAAAATATCAATAAAAGTGTGTTATAGGCTACAAAATCCTGTAAAAAAATGGCAGAAACAAAAAACTGTAAAACCGTGTATTATAAGACATAAATCTAAAAAATAAATGACAATGTAAAATATCAATAAAAGTGTGTTATAGGCCACAAAATCAAACAAAAAATGACAGAAACGAAATACAATAGGCCATAAATCCAAAAAAATAAAATATTAATAAAAGAGTATTGTATATACCACACAAATCATGGGGAAAAAAAACATAAAACACATTTTAGAGTTAACGTGCGTTTGCGGTATCTCCCAAAATTAGAGTCTCGTGTTTGTCCATCATCTTTACATGTTTACTATTAATAAAATACTTCTGTAAGATTTTTCCAGCTGTGTTATACTTAGACAAAAATTATAGGATCATTATTGGAACTTTGTACATATAATTTATGATTAAACAAATCTATTCTAGTAATTTGATACTGATCGGTGATTATTTAGTAATGATTTTAAAGTTGTACGGTTATTTTCCCTTCTTTTTAATATATAGAGAAATAGTTTGGAAACAGGCGTTGTAACAGTTTACTTCTCATGTCAATGATGTCATTGACTCGTTTCTTTCTCTTTATTTGCATCTTTATGAAATATCATATACGAAAACCCGAAACCCTAAACTCTAAACCCGAAACCCTAAACCATAAAACCGAAACCCGAAACTCGAAACCCTAAACCCCAAACCCATAACCCCAAACCAAAAACCCCAAACCCAAAACCCTAAACCCCAAACCCATAACCCCAAACCAAAAACCCCAAACCCCAAACCCTAAAATCTCAAACCCTAAAACGCCAAACCCCAAACCCAAAACCCCCAAACCCCAAACCCCAAACCCCAAACCCAAAGCCCCAAAACCCAAACCCCAAAACCCGAAACCCAAACCCTAAAACCCTAAACCCTAAAACCCCAAACCACAAACTCTAAAACCCCAAACCCAAAACAAAAACCCAAAACCCCAAAACCCCAAATCCCCAAAACCCAAAACCGCAAAACCCCAAAACCCAAAACACGAAACCCCAAACCTCAAACCATAAAACCTAAAACCCTAAACCCTAAACCCCAAACCCTAAAACCTAAAACCCAAAACCCAAAACCAAAACCCTAAAACCAAACTCCAAACACTAAAAACCCAAACCCTAAAACCCCAAACCCCAAACCCAAAACCCAAAACTCCAAACCCCTAACACCAAAACCCCAAACCCTAAAACCTGAAACCCTAAGACCCGAAACCCCAAACCGTAAAACTCTAAACCCAAAAACCCTAAACCCTAAAACCCCAAACACTAAAACCCAAAACCCTAAAACCCCAAACACAAAACCCTAAACCCCTAAACCATAAACCCTAAAACCCTAAACCGTAATCCCCTAAGCCCCGTAGCCCCGAACCCCTAAACCCCTAAATCCTAAACCCTAAAGGTTTTTTAGGGTTTTAGGGTTTAGGGTTTAGGGTTTAGGGTTTTACGGTTTAGGGTTTTAGGGTTTTAAGGGTTTTATATTTATTTTTTTAGGGTTTTTATTAGGGTTGTTAGGGTTTAGGGTTTATTAGGATTTTTTATATATTTTTTTTAGGGTTTTTATTAGAGTTTTACGGTTTAGGGTTTATTAGGGTTTTTAGGTTTTTTTAGGGTTTAGGGTTTTACGGTTTAGTGTTTGTTAGGGTTTATTAGGTTTTTTTAGGGTTTTTATTATGGTTTAGGGTTTTTTTAATGTTTTAGGGTTTTACGGTTTAGGGTTTTTAGGGTTTATTAGGGTTTAGGGTTTTATTTTTTTTAAATTTTTTTAGGGTTTTAGGCTTTTAGGGTTTAGGGTTTTACATTTTAGCGTTTTTAGGATTTTACTGTTTATTAGGGTTTTTTTATTAGGGTTTGGGGTTTTACAGTTTAGGGTTTTTTATTTTTTTTTGTAATTTTTTTTTAGGGTTTTTATTAGGATTTTACGGTTTAGGGTTTTTAGGTTTTTTTTTTTTAGGTTTTTAGGGTTTTACATTTTAGGGTTTTTATTAGGGTTTAGGGTTTTTTAGGGTTTAGGGTTCACAGTTCAGGGTTCACGGTTTAGGGTTTTTTTTTTCCTAAACCCTAAAAAACGCTCTAAACCCTAAGCCCTAAGCCCCAAAACCCCTAAGCCCTAAACCCCAAACCCCAAAAACCCCTAAACCCAAAACCCCAAAACCCTAAATCTCAAAACCTTAAATCCTAAAACCCTAAACTCTCCGCTAACCAACGCTAGCACAAACATGCTAACAAACCTCCCCCACCTAAGCCATTCATCTCCCTCGATGAATAAGTGTTTACTACAGCATTCGATACTAAAGTTCGGTCCTCGTCTAATGATTGGCGTGTAGGAGCGTCAAGAGTTACGAGTTTGATATGGTTCAAACGACGGGCATAATCAAGGAGAAACACCAAAGGCAATTGGTTGGTTTCAGGACGGTTTTGCAAAGCAATTTGGCAATGTTTGCCAAGGAATTTGACAACGGATTTTGGTGCCTTCGTTGGGTTGTTCGATAAGGATACTTTTGAGTGTAAGTGGCTGGAATTTGGTTGAGTGTTGGACAGCCAAAACAGTAGCAAAACACAGCAGTTGTTCAAAGTGCGTTTTGGCAGGAACGGTTACTTTTGAACAACATTTCGTAGGTGGATTGTTGAAGGCTTTTAGGGACACTTGTTACATCATTTTGACAGTGAAATAAATACACTCAAATAACTGCCGGGGGCAGGTGTCAAGCATGGGGCTTGGCAGTTTCTTTTAAACAGTTTGTAAACTGCCCATGTATGTGTTATAAATACATGGCAGATTAGCATTTCGTTTTACATGGAGTCTATGAGAGAGCTTTTGGCAGAGTTGCTCTTGTAAATGTGTTGTAAACGAGTCCTTTTAATTGTTAACGGAATTATAATTTAAAGGTTGGTCAATTGGCTGTAATTTCAATGTTCGTTTACCTCACTTTTGCTTATCTCATTTTTCAAGTAGCAACGAATACCACAGATCCCTCTGATCTGCAAACTTCGATGAGGGTGCATCCAACAGCGGTGCATCCTCTGCTATAGTAGGCGTAGCACCGTCCTCAAATGTAAGGAACCCTAAAACCCTTTTTGCTTAATTTTGTTATGATTAATTGAATTTGTAACTGTAGACATGTGTATGGTTTTCATTTCTTTAAATAGATTTATCAATTAATTAAATGAAAAGAAAGAAACGGTTTAAATGATGGATCCGTGGAAGTAGAAGAGGAGTGTTGTAGTTGTGAATACACACAAGAGAGAGAGATGGATTACCCCAATTGGTGGAATTTGATGTTTGTAGCAAAATAGTAGAGGGTGAGATCGTTTGATGATGTGATTGTGGGTTGATTGATTTGTAATGCCTAATGCCACCCTCTCTTTACTTTTACCTGCCCAACCCGATTTTTTTAATATTTCTTTTTTTTAAAATAAACCTCATAAATATCCATATTTATAATATAATTTGTTATAAAATCATTTGATTTATAAATATAATATATAAATGCTAATGTGGCATTAAATACCCTTTCATATTAATTTAGTATTTAAATTTTATAATCTTCTTTTTAACATTTTCATGTTTATTGAACTAATTTTGGTTCATTAATTTCGCCAATTAAAACATGGATATATGTAAAAATGTAATATAAATGTATACGATTGATATGATGATTTGATTTTTCGTAAATTATTCTATAAATAAAGACGATAACATATTAGTCATTATGGATAAGTTTTATTCACATTTACCATAAATATCGTTTTATTAATCAATAAATTAATTGTATATAAGATTTTTTTTTTAAGAAATCCACCGAAATGCATGTTATGTATTATTATAGGAGATAAAGTTTAATCTATACGGGAGAGAGGAGACAGAGAGCCCTAAATTATATTTTTTAAGTTGCATTTTTACCCATTTAAATTATAGAAGATAAAGCTTAATTTACATGAGATATAGAAGAGTGAGTGTTAAATTGCACTTTTTAACTTATTTTTACCCATTTAAATGTATGTTATCTATTACTGTAAGAGAAAGTTTAATGTATATGACACAGATAGAAGAGTGAGACTATTAAGTTGCATTTTTGAGTTACACTATAGGAGAGTGTTGAAACCCGTAAAATTGTCATCCACTCTCGACAGAATCCAGATTCAACTGCTGCTTGAACCCCGCATCCAAACCCCGTTTCTTATTACTATTATCGTTGACTACAGCTCCTCCTCCTCCCATTACGCCTTTCATGCCTCCTTTAAGATAGGAGCACACTAAATATCCTATCACTTCACTAGGATAGGGGTTTTCTAATTTTATATATAACTAGGAGGGGTTTTTACCTTCTTACCCTGTTGGTTTTTTTTAGATGGAACCAAACAAACTCTACTAGATAGAATTGGAAAACCCCTCCTAGTTATATATAAAATTGGGGTCGAAGAAACTAAAATAATTATTGAGAATGAAAGGTAGTTAATACTTATGCAAGCTATGGAAGATCAGTTTGCGCGCTTTCTCCCTTTTTTAGCAAGATTTGTATGTTCTACTTACCACTTTCTTCTATTATCCAAGTTACTAAGTGTTGAACCATGGGGTTCAATAATTGATTTTGATTATAACTTTGATTATGTTTTTAATGATTTTACGATTTCTCTATTTCGATGATATAATGCTTGTTTTTTCCAAAAAGAGAATTTGTAAATTGCAGAACGCCAGAAAGATAGAGCTCGGAAAAACGAAGCCACAGGTTCAAGCGGAACCAGAATCGGAGCTAAAACGAAGAAGTTATGGGCTTTCGAAGAAGACCGGAAAAACTGCCAGAAGAACAGTCGACCGATCGACTGAACAAAAACGACCGATCGTTTTTGTACAGATTTCTTCCAGTGAGCAGGTCGAAAAAACGACCGATCGTTTTTCAGAAACGACCTATCGTTTTCTGGAAAACGAGCGATCGACTGTAGAAAACGACCGATCGTTTTCTGCAGTTTTCGAAAACAGCTTTTCAGCTTATTCTGGAAAATGGCTGTTAAAACTCCCAACGGTCATATTCAGCAAAAACAGACTTTGCTGTTATATAAACCACCCCAATCTCTCTCCTAAATGAAAAATTACAATACATAACATCATCCTTCAACTTCTCTCATAAAAACCCTAAAATCACCATTTTGGTGAATATATTCGAGAAAGAGGGAAATCAAAGAGAAAGAGATTCAAGCTCGATCATCATCAACAACTCACCAATTAGCTTTTTAAGAAGCAATTAGAATAATGAGTGTAGTTACATTTTTGTAACAAAAATTGTATCGAGTGTTTTATAAACTCAATTTTTGTGAGCGAGTGAACGGGTAGAGGCTTTGTAAGCAAGTGAAGCTTAAAAGCTCTAGGTTTTTCATTCGGGTACTCATAAATTGAGGAGGAGTCGTAGACTCGTAGACGTGTTCTCTTGCACTTGTATCAAGAGTAGGAACCCCGGGTAGAGGGTGAGCCAATCGGTCGATTGAGCTCAATAGGATTTGTAATATCCGCAAGAACATTTTTAGTGAAATACTCGGTAGTACCGAGGAGAGGACGTAGGCGCGTTTGCCGAACCTCTATAAATCGCGGTGTCAATTCCTTTCCCTTACTTTTACTTTACGTAACTTATTTTATTGCTTATTTTCTTGTTTGCGTTAAGTAATTCTAGC
>CAWUCN010000017.1:0-27283 GCA_963920805.1 Primula vulgaris
CCCGTTTCCAACCGTTCAAAGTCCATTTTGACCACGACCAATCCTTTAACTGTTTCGTCAGAGAGTCATACCTCAAAGTCTCCCGATCAAGCCATTAATTGTACTTTCTTTTCACATCAAATCATGACTTTTCCTTAACAGAGTTTCCTTACCTTTTTTCGGTTAAGCTCCGCCAGTGGCCGTAACAAGTTGCATTGGTCAAGATGGAATGAACAAACTTGCCAGAAGTGGCTTGTTGGGTTCATTAACCTTAGTGACCTTACCAAGTTGCTAATGACACCTAGATGATAAGATCACTAGGATGCCCTTGGGGGCAAGTAATGAGGAGTGATAAGACACTAAGTTTAGTGCACTTGGACCTGTGTGGACCAATGAGAATAGAATCTAAAAGTGGATTCATGTATTCATCACATGAATGAGTGACTATACTTGATTCACCTATTCATTCTTACCTTTAAAGCTAGGCCGAGGCCTTAACATACTTGTGAAGTATATGGACTTGGTTGAGAACCAAGTGGGTAAGGAGATTAAGTCTTGAGCGACTAATTGAGGTGAAACGTATAAGTCAAAGTGCTTAAGGCATACTTGTGACTTGTAGGGCATATAAAGAGGGTTCACTCTTCCTTTTACATGTGTATCTGAAAGGAAGAATGGAACTCTAATGGATATGGTGAAATCCTTTGATGGTTGAAGGCCATTTTAGTTATCACTTTTGTAGTGATGTGATACTAACTGTAGTTCATGTCCTAAATAAAGAGCCCACAAGATTTAAACTCTTATTCATATGAGTTAGGAAGGAAGAGGGCACATAACCTAAATGATATGCGCCCTTTTGGGGGTTGCTAAGATCATATTCATAAAATCAACAATCTTCAAGGAATATGGGTTCAAGAGGGAGGATAAGTCCTATCCTCGAATTTTGTTGAACGATTAGATATGGTTCTGTGCATTTGATGTAAGTCACAAGTAAATGAATATCTTTAATGAAAATAAAAAACCAATCTGTTGTGAAGGACAAGTCCCCAAAGATGGTAATTGTGATGATTTGGGCTCATTATGTCCAATCCTTGACAAAGATCAACCAAGTGTCAGAAGGACACTAGTTGAACAATTCCATCTGCTCTGGAGGGAGTACCTCAACTAAAATAGAGTTGTGACTCTTGTGGAATAAGTTCCAGTTGCTATCAAGCAACATGAGCAAGATCTAAAAGTGGATGAACTTGTTTGAGAGGAAGTTGAGGATGATCAAGAGAAATAAAATTGAGTCTCATGTGATGGAACATATGTTGCTTCCATCTTGGTCTCATTGAAGAAGTTCAATGAGATGATCCAGAACACCATGGGAATGGTGTGTCTTGGATAATGAGGATATCATTTGGTTCTTGAACCAAAATGAATTGTAGATCTTGAAGGTGCATTAAGGATTAAGTGACTAAATAAATGAGATGCATTTGATGCATCCAAATGAGTTGTGGAAGCTAAATTATTTTATTTCTTCTCCAAGATGAAAAGCAATTGAGGACAAGTGTGTTCTCAAGATTCACTACTTGCCATAGTGGTAAGTTTTGGACTTACATTATATCAAAGGATGTAATGGTTCCTTTTCTCCAATGTGTTTTGAGAAAAGTGATATACATGGGACAACTTGAGAAGTTCATCCATAAAATATCTATGAGAAAAAGTATGTAGACTGTAGATGTCTACATGAGCTTCTACACACTTGTGCTTTAAGTCTCACTATACAATCACAAGTTTTTACTTAGTGATGATGTATAAAGACTATTATGTCTATCAATGTTCCTTCTGGTTCATACTTTAGTATTCATTCTATTTGTAGAACAGAGTACTAGTAGCAAGTAGTAGACTTGATTTGTTAATGATCATCAAATGATGGTTGTACTCAACCTTCTACGTGAAGGATATGGAGATGCACCTTTATTCTAAGGGATAGAAAGGAAGGCAATTGACACTTCCAGAAGAGCCTTTTAATGTAAAGGTTCTTGGGAGTTCAAGTTAACAAATCTCAAGATTCTTGCAATTGGTTACAAGATTGAAGAGGATATGTGTATCGAAGACTCCAAAGGAGAATAAAGTAAATGGCTCCCACATCTTACCTCAGTACAATTAATGGTCTTACATATGACATGTTATGTACATGGTCAGACATAAGTCAAATGGTTCATTTACTAGCTAAATCCACGTTAAGTCTGTATTCATGCTAAAATAGTATTATTACTTGGTGTAAAAGAAAGCAAAGTTGTACATGGAGGCTAAATATGTTTCATATACTTCAGATATACAAAAGCCATAAGGGCTTGGATTTTTGTTTTATTACTATAGGTTTTCAAGTTTGAAATTGAAAAGCCTATTACTATTGAGATAGTATGGTGGCTGTGGACCCAAAATACCTTGGAGAGACCAGGGACATTAGCATGAGATGCAATTAAAGAAATTAAAGTTATAGTTTCTAAGTACATTTCTAATGACCTTGGGTGGTTGTTCGTTTTCTCATGATATTTCCACCACTTGAGTTTGCTCAATGTGTTTTGAGCAATTGATCTTAGATGATTGTACATGTTGGATGAACTTCACATCTCTTTGGGTGTCACACATGTTTGTAAGATATGATTAGATGATTAATAAAGTTGTTTGTTTATCATCTCATAGTCTTTGTTCAATCTTTTGTAAACATAACAAAAATACGAACATCTCAAACATAGGATAGAAAGACTTTCTCACACAGGTCTTTCGCCTTTAATCCTAGATGGATTAGGGATGAGATGATTAAGGACTTGAAGTATGTTGTTTCTTTTGAAACATGTAACTCGTGGGATAGGTTCCCTAGGATGTGTTCTTTGGGTTATACTTTGAGTGGGAGTCTTGGATCAACACAAGACACCTTAACTAAATGTCACCTTGATTAAGTAAAAATCAAGATGAGATGATAAGTTCATCGTGTTTGTATGACCACCATACATCATAGCCTATGATTAAAGTAAGTTAGGGCTTACTTAGGGATATTTTATGGATTATGACATGTCCTCCTATTTATTTGTTAAAGGGAGTACACTAATAGTGTTTTAAGAGGGAGAAAATGACACACCCCTTTACAGTGGTGAACATCATTCCAGTGGAATGGTGTAGATAAAACACAGTATTAGTGTTCATATGAGACTTCTGGGATGTGTTCCTTTCGATGTGTTCCTTAATGAAAGTATGCTCATCAAGGATATGTTCCTACAGTTCCATGTCTATGAAATGCGACCAAAGAAAGAATGTAAGCAAGTTGTCTTTGTTCTTGCTTAGTATGAGATTCTTTGACATAAACTCTTAGTGACTTTATCTTACTATTAGTGAATTGTATCAATGAGACTACTTTAATTGGTTGTCAAAGGCCTTAGTGGATATAAGGCTGGAGTATCCTCCTTTTAGATAGTCAAGGTGATACAATTACCTAAGTGGTTTAAGCTAATAGGAAAGACATTGGTAAATGATACATAAAATCTAAAAGTTAAATCTTGGGCCCACATACTATGTGTATGAGAGATTGACTTGTGAGTATTGATAATGAGATCTCAGTTGCTTAATACAATCATGAATTTCAAATAGTTGAAGTTCTATGAAAGAGACTGATTGTGATTAAGAAAACGTATCATTGTGTCTGGGGTTTATAAGGTAATACTTGATGAGTTCAAGTAAACTTGATAAGTTCAGGTGGTGTTTGAAGAAGTTCAAACAAAACACACAGAAGTGCTTGATAAGTTCAAGTGCATAGTGGAGAGGAGAATCTTTCATTGTGAGTCTAACAACCACAATGAAAGAGACTTGATGTGTGTGTGCCTTGAGGTTGTACGCTTAACACCTTTTATAAAAATTCTCATTGATTTGGCTTAAGTTGGAGAGACTTATTTTTTTAGTGGGAGTTGTTATTCATAAGTATCTTAGTACGAGTAGGAGTTTGTTAGAATTCTCTGGCGCACTAAGAACTTTATAAGTTGGTATTCCTACTCACTACAAATAATAGTAGTTGTGAGTTCAAGCCAGAAGAAGAAACCATTAGGCCACCTTTTATCAAAGTAAGGGTATTTTGGTAAAAGTGCACTAATGCGCTTAGATGAGCTCAAATATGTGAAATAGAAATATTTGAAATTATTATGTATAATTTCAAATCTCATTTTGTATCTATTTCCACCTTTAGACCCTTTTATCAAAGTATTGGTACTTTGCTAACTTTGGTATAAGGTGTATGTACCTTGTACCATTGAATAACTCCATTAAGGTTATATTATGTATATGGCTGGTTTTTGTATTTATTTTAGGGTAAATAGTTTATTTATCTTAAGTGATAAATGTCTAGTGAAAATGGGATAAATAAGAAGTCATGGTAGGCTTTAAGGTTTAGTGGAAACCTTAAAGGCTTAGTGGAAAACTTAAAAGCTTAGTGGAAAGCTTTATGGTTTCTAGTAAATGACATTATTCTAAAGGACACTTTCTTCACCTATAAATAGTGAGTGAAATGGCCATTTAGAATACACTTGGTTCACATATTTCTTCTTCTTCTTTCTGTCCTTTTTTTCGCCACTTTCAAGAGAATTTCTTGGTGATTAAGTGTGAATTTTAAAAGTGTCCTTTCAACACTTTCTCCCCTCTTGGCATCATCTTCTTGTCCATTCTTCTTCTTCTTCTTGGTGCTCATGGAAGCCTTCTTCCTCTCCTTCCATCCACCATCATCCTAAAGAGAATTCAAGAAGGTGAATCATCATTAAGCAAGGAAGGAGCTTATGTTTAAGGAGCAAGGAATTATATATTCCTTAAGCTGTTTTTCCAAGGGTGAAAGGTACTTGTTATTTCGGATTCATCTTGTTCTTTTGTGATATATATTTCATGTATATTCTTGTATAAATTGTGCATGATATTATGAGATATCATGTCTTTAAATCTTTCATCAGAATTCGTATGATCATGAACATGTAATTGAGAATCTTAAAGGTCTTAAATCTTCACTTTGGGCCCAGAGGCCCCGGGTGGAGCCTGCCACAGGTCTAGATGGACTTACCATGATGGAGCTCTTTCAGCACCTCGATCCTCCTAAGTTTTCTAGCAAAGGAGGGTTGGAGGTGGCCGAGTCCTGGTTCACTGATATGGACCGGCTATTTGGGAGGCTGGGCTTCCCTTCTGAGGAGATGGTATTTCTTGCCACTTTCAACCTCCGAGACCGGGCATACAACTGGTGTAAGGGATTGGCTAGTTCCAGTAGAGCAGAGTATGTCCAGTAGGGTCATCGGGATCCCGGTATGAGATGAGAGGAGTTCTCCCACCTGTTTCATGAGTGGTGGGTCAGTTATACTGCCCGAGACAACGGTCAGGTCGAGTTCGACAACCTGAACCAGGGAAGTATGTATGTCACTGACTATGAGCATGAGTTTGATAGACTAGTTCGATATATCCCACAGTATGATGGCATGGAGGATGAGAATGCAAAGAGATTCATGAGAGGCCTACGACCAGAGATCCAGAAGTATATGGTACCCCTGGGTATTGTATCATATCATGAGACTGTGCAGAAGGCCCTTCTGATTGAGATGGAGGAGATAGAGGGCCGAGCTACACCTTACCGATCACAGAGTAGTGGGAGAGGTTCTGGACCGCAAGGGTCAAGTAGGGGTGTCTGCAAGTCTGGTAAATCAAGCCCGAGTAGTAAGGGCAAGAGCACAGTGGGATCACCACAGTACTACCAGCTCTGTGACAAATATCACTTCGGCCGGATGTGCTACCGCCAGTTAGGCCGATGCCTCTAGTATGGGTCTCCAGAGCACTGGGTTAGAGACTACCCTCAGATGCAGGGGCAGGATACTACATGAAAGTCTTATTTCTAGCTGAGGGCCCAGCCTAACGCATCCTAGGGGCGCAGTATACATCAGGGCGGCCTAAGGCCTCAGCATCTAAGAATGTAGTTCTCGCCACCACCTTCGCCAGTTCAGCAGCAGGTTAGATGAGGACGGGTATTTCAGCTTGAGCGGGGTGAGACTGCCCAACATGGAGCACTAGGAGGTATATTATTTCTGAATGATGTTTCTATTCACGCACTTTTTGATACTGGTGCATCCATATCCATTATTGCGCAGAGATGCGCATTATCTCTGCATTTATCTATGAGTTATCTGTCTGATGTGTTTCTAATTCGTACTGCTGGGAGTCAATATTTGTTAACGAATGAGATGGCACAGGGATGTGTATTGACTATCGGCAGACATCAGATTCAGTCTAATCTGCTGGTGATGAACACACTTAAGTATGATGTGATCCTTTCCATGGATTGGTTAGCAAAGAATTCTATTCAGATTGACCGTGCCAAGCGTCACATTCTACTTTTTGGAGAGGTTTTACCCCTTTATGCTTCGCCGGACAATGAGATCATCAAGCACAGTATAGAGTTGAGGATTATGCATTAGGTTTTAGTGACCGGTGAGGAGGACTACTGTGAGCTCAACTCTGCAGACACTCGTATGGAGTTAGAGAAGATTCTGATTATGTGATACTTTCTGCAGGTATTTCCCAAGGAGTTACCTCGGATGCCGCCAAAGTGGGAGGTAGTATTTAAGATTCTGCTGCAGCCAAGTTCCACCCTGATTTATGTTCCTCCTTATTGCATACCGATAGTGGAGATGGTTGAGTTGAAGAAGCATCTTGATGAGCTTCTAGAGAAGGGATTCATTCGGCCGAGCACATCACTGTGGGGTGCCCTGGTTCTACTTTCTAGGAAGCACGATGAGACCCTTCAGTTGTGCAATGATTATAGAAAATTGAATGCGATCACACTGAAGAATAAGTACCCGTTACCCAGGATCGATGATCTGTTTGACCAGCTCAGAGAGATAAGGATCTTTTCAAAGATCGACTTGCGATCTGGGTACTTTCAGATACGCGTGAAGGAGGAGGATATCACGAAGATCACAATCCGCACTAGGTTTAGGCATTATGAGTATATGGTTATGCCCTTCGGCTTGACGAACACGCCAGCTGCATTCATAGATTTGATGAATTAAGTGTTTCACCCATATTTGGATTCCTTCATTGTGGTCTTCATCAATGACATTCTGGTGTATTCTTCAGATGAGGATTCACACCAGGAGCACTTGAGGATTGTTTTGGAGACACTTTGGAAACATTGGCTTTATGCCAAGTTCTCGAAGTGTGATTTTTTGACTCGCGAGGTATCCTTTCTGGGGCATATTATTGACGAGCATGATCTTTTTGTTGACCCCAAGAAGGTCAAGGCCGTTCAGGATTGGAGACAGCCTAGGACAATGAGGGATATTAGGAGTTTTCTAGAATTGGCAGGATACTACCACAGATTTGTATCAGGATTCTTTGTTCTGGTGTCACCATTTACTTAGCTGACCAAGAAGGGTCAGGCTTTTGTCTGGTCAGAGGCTTGTGAGCGGAATTTTTAGGAATTGAAGCAGCGGTTCACAAGTGCATTCATTTTGATCCTGCCAGATCCGACGCAGTCATATGTGATCTATACCAATGTATCTTGATTGGGTCTGGGATGTGTGTTGATGCAAGGACATCATGTTATTGCTTATGGGTCAAGACAGTTGCAACCGCACAAGAAAAACTATCTGACACACGATCTGGAATTAGTCGCGGTCATCTATGCTTTGAAGTAGTAGAGACATAACTTGTTCAGTAACAAGTTTAAGATCTTCACCGACCACAAGAGCTTAAAGTATCTGTTCACTCAGAAAGAGATAAACATGAGGCAACGCAGGTGGCTCAAGTACATGAAGGATTATGAATGCATTATCAAGTACACCGCAGGAAAGGGGAACACAGTGGTAGATGCTTGAAGCAGGATGTACACTAGATTGGTTAAGGGTGGAGATTCAGGAAATGGGGCTGATGAGTCAGACTTGGTGTACTTGTGGCACATGTGGAACCTATGAAAGCAAGCACAGATCTGTACTTTGACCTTCTAGTCTGAGTGGTTGGCCAGAGTCTGGGAGTCATAGAGCAAGGATTCAGGTTTAAGGAAACTTTCAGGAGAGGACAGTGGAGCATTGCGTCCGTCCTTTGAGTACAATCAGGGGTTGTTGTACTTTAAATGGCGTCTATATGTACCGGGTGACTTGGCACTCTGCGATGACATTTTGGAGGAGGCACATTCGAGCTGGTTGAGCATCCACCCAAGTAGTCAGAATATGTATCATGATCTGCATTCTTACTTCTGGTGGCCCAGTATGCGGAGACATATCGCCATTTACGTAGCTTAGTGTGCCACTTGTCAACGGGTGAAGGTGGAACATCAGAAGCCAGCTGGGACTTTACAGACTTTACGTATCCCTGTCAGGAAATGGAGTAACATCACCATGGACTTTCTGACAGGTCTGCCTCCAACTCGGTCACATCACGATGCCATCTGGCTAATAGTCGATCATTTTAGAAAGTGTGCACACTTTTTTCTGATCCGATTGATGGATCCATTGGAGAAGCTTTCCCGTCTGTACATTTGAGAGATTGTGCGGTTACATGAAGTTCCAGATTCCATAGTATCTGATAGGGATCCGCGGTTCACCGCACGATTCTGGGGAGCCTTTCATAAGGCATTGGGCACGCGACTCCATCTGAGCATAGCTTACCATCCCCAGACCAACGGATAGTCAGAAAGGGTGATTCAGAATATGGAGCATATGTTACGGAGCTGTGCATTGGACTTCGGGGGTGACTGGGACCAACACCTGCCGCTAGTGAACTTTTTGTACAACAACAGCTATTAGAGTACTATCGGTATGGTGCCATATGAGGTATTGTATGGGCGGGGATGTATGACACCACATTGTTGGTCTGAGGCATCTAATAGGGTTGAGTTAGGCCCCTAAGTCATCGAAGAGACCACCAAGAAGATAAAGAAGATTTAGGCATGTATGAAGATCGCAAACGACCGCACCACCTCTTATGTGAATAAGCGGCACAGGGATTTAGAGTTTGAGGTCAGAGCCAAAGTTTGGCTCAAGATTACACTGACCAGAAGGACCATCAGATTTGGAAGGCGGGGCAAGCTAGCACCGAGATATATCAGCCTTTATGAGATTCTAGAGCGTATTGGCAAGGTTGCCTAAATGTTATCTTTGCCTCCGAGTATGTCTGCGATGGATAACATCTTCCACATCAATATGCTCAAGAAGTGTATTCTTGATCTGATTCATATCGTTCCATGGAAGAGGTTCAGTTGGAGCCGGACTTGTCTTATCAAGAGGTGTTGATCGCCTTTTTGGTGAAGGACACTCAGAAACTTCGTAACAAGTTGATCTCTATGGTTAAGGTTCAGTGGTCACATCATTCAGTCTGGGAGGTAACTTGGGAGACCGAGAAGGACATGATGAAGCGTTACCCCGAGGATTTTCAGCGCTTGAAGGCACTCTTGGAGGACCAAGAGTCCTAAGGGGGGAGGATGTTACAGTCACCGCGGGCGGATGGTGACTTTCTTAGATGGTTTGCCTGATGGTCAGATTCTGCTATCGCCGGGACTCTATTTCAAACATGCGGGGCACATTTTCTATTAATTCCCATGTCCTGGGATTCTATTTGAGCTCCATTTCCACAGGATTTCACATTTTGATATGGATATGTGAGTCCCGGGCTATTTTGCCAAATTTTAGTTTTAGGGGTAAAATTGTCATTTTGGGAAATTAGAGGAAAATGGATATTAATTTGGAAAGTTTAATGAGGCGGCATAATGAGGAGAAAAGAAGATATATTTTGGGTTATGATATATATATATATATCATTTTGTAAGGTAAACTCATTATGACATGAAATAGTATATGAATATTATAATTGAAAGTGGAGGACACTTGTCAACAAAATGTGGTGTAAGAAAAATATGCTAGTATAATGTTATGGTGGTAATTCTTTATGGAGTAAAAAGGAGGTATTTTGTTTATGATATGGTGTTTTAAAAAAAAAGAAAAGAAATGGTGAGGTAGTAGATAAAAATGAGATAATAGAAAGAGAAAGAGAAAGAGAAAGAGAAAGAAATATCATTTTGGAAAAACTCTTCTCTCTCATTTCTTCTCCATCGCCGATTTCTACTCCCTCTTTTACAAAGAGGTTGTTCTTGATTTCTTCACCATTTCATCAAGATTTCTTCAAGGATTCAACAAGGTGAGTTGATTTTCATGAGTATTTCAAGAAGGAATTAAGTTTGGGTGGTGATCTGAGCTCCATTTCTTCTTTTCTCTCTAGGCCAAATTTAGGGGATGATTTTGGACAAATTTTCTCCATCAATTTCTTCAAGATTTTCTTAAGGTAAGCATGGATTCAAGGTTATTTCAAAGTGGTGTTAAGCTCTCCTCCTTTGTTTCTTCATGTTGGCCAATTGTTTGTGAATTGGATGAGCTAGGGTTTATGATTCATGATCAATATTTGGATTGAGATGGAAATGAGTTTCCAAATTGTTGTTTGGATGATTAATAACACATTTCTTGCTTGGATTCACCTTTGATTCATGATGTTGGCCGAATTTGGGTGATGGTCAAATTTGATGATTGATGAAATATGTTGATGTTCTTTGTTAAAGTGTGGATTTAAGTTAGATTAAGGTTGTTTTAGAGCTCCTAAATTGTTCTTGGATTGTTGAAGAAAGCTCTTTTGGTTGTTTTCTCAATTTGGCCAAAATTATGTTTGAGTATAAGGGATTAATGTTGGTTGATGTTAGATGATAATTGTAGTGAAATTGAGCTTCTTTGGTGTTAAATGGATGTTTGGTAAGATTTCACATGGATGGTCTATTTTTCCATGGTTTGGCCGAAATTGATGAGCTTCTTTGTGTGTCTGATTTTGATCAATGGATTGAGGATTCAATTCTTTATTGTTGTGTGATTGTTTAGTGTCATCTTTGGTGGCTGGGGATCATGAGAATTCAACTGGAACTCTGGCGGATTTCTATTAGTACATGGTTGCCTCGGGTTTCCGCTTGAAGTTTGAGTTTTGTTAGGTAAGGGTTCAACTCTCTTGATATGCATTCTGGGAGTTATTTCATATATATAAAATCAGTTGAAGCTACTTCTCAGGCTGAGGATGGGGCCCGATGATCCCCAAGGTTAGTTACATGGTAAGGTAATGGTATGTAGGTTTGAAGCTCATAAGGCCTACTTATGTGTTTCTGGGATTCATTGGTCATTGGATGATAAATTCTGGGATACGACAGTTCTAGGGAACCTAGGCCTCTTACTGGTACCATGTGCATGCTTTATTTTTGACCCCATGTGTTATGGATGTAGAAGCCGCCGAGGGCTGTCGTATTGGTTTTTGTCCTCCGGGACGTGTTGGTTTCCGTCCTTCGGGATGTTAATGGCTCAGTTTCTGTCCGACGGGACGTCTGTATTTGCATCTCATGTCATTTTTGCATATCATTGTTCATGTGATATCTAGGTTGTATAAACTATTTAGAACATGGCATACTAATCTATTTATGCAGGTTTGGTCTTTACACCATTATCTTACCTAAGCCCTTATTGAGTTCCTCTCAGGAGCTTTTGATACTCAACCTGCGGAGTAACTCCATTTGATTGTTCTGTGATTTTCTACTGCAGGTACATATAGCTCATTGCTTTGGCTTCTGTTTCTATTTCGGGGATGATCTTGATTGAGTCTGTTATTCATCATTTCAGTACTTTGGATGAGTACATATGAAATGACTAACGGTTAACTCCTTTGTTTATATTTACCAGCAGCAGCAGTATCTTGAGGTGATCATCGGTGTTCACGTCGATCCTGACCACTAACTTAGTATGTATTCTGCTCCGTCAAGTTCAGGGCTCTATAGGTGTAGATGCACATGTACATATAGTTTAGATCGCATCTTGGAACATGTTTAGCTGCTTTATGATTTTTGAGATATTATGTTACGTTACTCGGGGAGTGCTTGCCCATTTCGGTGGGGGCAAGGCTCCTTTCTGGTGTACTTGTGGTTGAGCTAAGCTCAACTTTGTGCCTATGTATGTGCGATTCTTATATGTATGAGATTGTTTCAAAGTGTAGGATTTTGGCATCACCGGAGTACTCTAAACTAGTGGCGCATCTAGTACAAGAGAAAGTTATACTGGGCAGGGTTATTGGTCTGCTGCACCAAAGTGGCCCCCGTCCAACAGTCATCCCCCTCTTTGCTCCGCTCCGTTGCTTCCTCCAATCTAGGAAGGTGACAATCTCCAACCCGTAGGGTCCTACGACCAGCCCACTTCCCTTGGAGCCAACACCTCCTAAGTGGACTATGTTTGTTACCACCCGCCTTGGAACCTTGGTAGAATTTATTATTTCTCGCTAGGTAATTTTGCCGGGAATTGATTCTGTAAATTCCCGGGCAATTAATGAAGTGTAATGAAGGATGTTTTCAATGAGAAATAATGTTTGGAGAGTGATTTGGAAGTTATTTGAGGCGTTTATAAGGTCTGGATGCCATTTTAGGAGTTTCGGGACATTTTGCCAAAAATCGTTTCGGAAGGGCAAAATGGTCATTTTTGGAAATTGGACCGACAAAATTTAATTGGGACTGGACTACTTGAAAATCGGCTGGAATTGGGATTGGAATGGATTCATTTGGCATCTATTTGAGTTTAAACTAGTATTTAGAATCTAGTTAAGAGGTGGAGTGTAATTGTGGTAGTAATCATTTGTGTGTAAGGCATGGAATGCATGCTCTTACACCATGTAAGAGTAAATTGACCAAGCAACCTCCCACCCCACCTTAAGGCCGGCCCTCCCTAGCATTTTTACCAAGTTACTTCATTTGTTACTACCTTTACTTCACTTACTTACCATTCATACTACCATTTACTTCATTCACAATTCAAGAAAGTCATCTTTTCTCTCCTCTCACTCTAAGTCCGAATTCTCTCTCTCCTTCTCTCTCTACATGAATTTTGTCTTTGTTCATGAAGACTCATCCTAGCTTCATCACTAATCAAGTACTAATCACCTCCTAGATCCCTAATCACCAAAGGTTAGTGAACTCATCAAGTTTGTTCATCCTTAATGATGAACACCTTCAAGCTTTATGGTTCAAAGGTTATTCTTTCTTCTTTTTCTTGAAGAGGCTGAATTGTTGGTGGCTATTTCTTGAAGGTTTCCTCTAGTATTCTTCATCATCCAAGTGTTTCAAGTCAAGAGGAATCCATGAAGTAGTGAGGTAAGAAAGTCTCCTATCCAAAGTATTCAAGTTCTTAAGGAATGGAACTTTGGAAAATAATGTTGGTGTTATTTTTCTTCTAGGGCCAAAACTAAAGGAGGATTCTTGGGTGATCTCCTAAGCTCATCTCAACAAGGTAAGCTCATATTTGAGTTCATGAGATGATTTAAGAGCATGTTCATGTTTGATGGAAGTTGAGAAAATGAAGTCTTGAACATGTTGTTGTTGGAATGAAAAAGCATGTTGTGTATGTTGTTGTGGATGATTTTGTGAGCATGTTTTGTGTTGGTTAAAACATGAGAAGCATGATGGATGTATGTGCATGGTGTTGGCCAAAAGTTTGATGAGTTTCATGCATGAAATATTGGTTGAAAGTTGTTGAAGGTTTGTTGGAAGCATGTTGGTTGTTAAGGGATTTTAAGTGGTTAAATGATTTGGAAATCATTTTGGGAAAAATCTGGAAGTTGCTGACTGAAAATATGTTGATGTGAACAGTAATTTGCAGCCATTAAAAGTTGGTTAAAACATGTTTAAAAGTGTTAAACAAGAAGGGTTAAAGTGTGGAAGTGAAAGTATGAAGTTTGGAAATGTTTTGGGCAAGAATGGATTTTTGCCAAAATTAAAGTGGCTGGATTCGCAAAATCCTGCACCTAGTGTTTTGTTGCTGCCGAAATTAATGTGTTGGGAAAATATTTGGAAAAATATTTGGTGATTAAATGGAAGTTTTAGCAAGTTAAAAGTGGTTAAGGGCTAAAATGAGCAAGTGGTGAAAGTTTGGGTCAAAGTTGATAAATGGCCGAATTGTTTGGATCAAAACTGAAAGTATAATATTATATTCGGAAAATATAATATTTAATTTATTAAGTGGAAAAATTTGGAATTATTTGGATGAAGTTGGAATATTATAAGTTAAAAGGATAAAAGGTGACATTTAAAGGAAGTTATGGATTGAATATGGAAATGGGCCAAAAGTATTGGGCTTGAATAGTATTTTGGCATGTATGGATTATATGGGTTATCTAAGTTACAATTGTGGACTTTTGTGACTTCATGAAAAGTTTGGGGCTTTTATGCAAGTTTATGGAAAGTTATAGGACCTTTGTGGTAATTTTACCTAAAGTTAGGAATCTAAGTTATTAACTAGATTTCCTATTTCATGTATGGTATGCCAGTATTTTACTGAGGTACGGAGGAATATTACTGGACCGCTTCTTAGGGGCCGCAGTAGATATTCTGATTTGCTTATCGAGGTAAGGGGTTTAACTATTCTAATATGCAATGATCATGCATGTTAAGTAGTTATTGACCAGTAACTCGGGCCACTTCCCGGTGACGCCCGATTACTGGTTGTATGATAGAGTATTACGGGGATGGAGGGTTTTATGTTTCAAGGACTTTGTTATGCTGGTGGTCGATAACGGACCAAGGTTTAAGGTTTATGACAAGTATAAGGAAATCCCGGGGATGTACACCCCTTCGCTGGTACCACGCGACGACGCTGGAACCAATGGAGGTCGGGGACCTGCCATTGGTTATAAGGAAACATTGCATGTCCAACGGGACCAAGGTTGTGTACCACCCATATCACTTGCATATCATTACCATGTTATACTTAGGTTGTAATATCTGCTAGATCATGGCATACTGACCTTTATGCAGGCAAACATTTTTAAAGTATTATTCCCCCCGTTTACTTATCGTACTCGCCTTACTGGGTTCCTCCCAAGGACTCACCCCCCACATAAAACACATTTCAGGGGATCAGGGGAAGCAACCTGCGGAGTAGAGTCTCCCAGCTGTCGTGTTCCATTTGGAGGTTTTTGAGGTACGACCACTGCTCATTCGTGGTTTTCATGGTTACGTCTGGGGGTAGTCTTGGTGAACCCACTGTGGGATTTAAGGTTATATCATGATTATCTGGCTTATGTTAATTCTCCTGTTTTATGTTCAGCATATCAGCAGTAGTAGCAAGGTACAATCCTGCTTTGGTTCTCGGCTCTGTAGGGCGTAGAGTACATGTAGCAGCATATAGATACTTGACTGCTATTTTGGATTTTGGACTGTATTATTGGAAGTCTCGTGCCTAACGAAGTGGGCGGGACTTCCCTCTACTGTATCTGTGGTATCTGCTTATTTTAGAACTGCGCGCGATTTAATTCGTATAACCACTAACGTGTCTCAGGTGCAGGTTTAGGAATAGTAAGACGACCTAAAACTTGCAAACACGTTAGAAATATCAACGACTTAAGAAAGTTTTTAAAAGTTGGGTTTTTGGGAAAGCGCAACTCGGTCTAAGGGTCTCACATGTCACCCACCGCCGCCCGGTCCAACAGAAAAATCAGACGCTTCCACAAGGTAATGACGGGATGCAGGGATGGTGGTGACAATTTGGTATCAGAGGGTTTTTATACTGGTTATGCTTAAGTAGGAAAATCTTGGTTTTACCAAACGCTTTGGGCTAGTTTTAGTAAAGGAGTAGCTAACCGGTACCTAAACTTTTTCAAAACGCTAGGTAAAGGCTGGATTACCTAATTGAGCATAATTGGTATAATAGGACAGCTTTTAAGAGTTGGTTAACGGTAATCACGCTAGGATCTACTCAAAGTAGGCAAGCAAAGGAATTGCTGCCGAAATTCTGGATTGTGTACTTAGACTAAGAATGCATATCATCTACACTACAGAGCCATTAGGAAATCTGCTGATTGTTGTAACTAGGAGATTAACTGTTATATGTGGTTATTATTTGGGGTTTCAGGATGGTCAAGACACGTCATGACCGCGTTACGGACCCCGGTATTACTGCGACCGATCCCCCTCCCACTGATAACCCTGGGAGGAGGAAACGGCGTCAGGCTCAGGATACTCAGTCCCAGGGGACTCAGGCCTAACCAGGGGCACAACCCACTCGTCGCCAGGAGCATGACAATCTTATGAGGATTTTGGGACAGATACGCACCGTGCTGAACGGGGCGTGGGATGATGGAGACCTATCTGAGGATGAGGATGACGGCGATTATGAGATGCCGGTGGACACTGGTGATGTGGAGACCACCTTCACCAATTCTGAGGATTACCCTCGTGCCTACGAGGAGGTAGCAGAGACTCGGGCCGAGTACCAGGAGCACATGCGGGCCGAGCAGCAGGAACACATATGGGCCAGGAGTGCCAGGGTAGCGGCCAGAGCCACTTTTGTTGAGCCGACAGTTGAGCCGATAGTTCATGCTGCTGAGAGGGAGCAGCCAACAGTCTGTCATCGCCAGGATAGAGATAAGGACGATGTTGTTGAGATTCAGGGAGACCCGAGGCCACGCGTTGATCACGTCACTGTTTACAATGAGGTAGTTATGATGGAGCGGCTACAGCGCTTCAACCCGCCCAAGTTTTTGGGCAAAGGGGGACCAGAGGCAGCGGAAAATTGGGTTCGGGAGATCGGACGTCTACTGGAGAGACTCCGAGCACCGCAGAAGGAGATGGCTTTTCTTGCTACATTCTACCTGAAGGATGCAGCTTGCAATTGGTGGGAAGCCGTGACCAGGGACCGTGTCACTCTTTACAGAGACATGGGACGCCCAGACCCGGGCATGACTTGGGACGAGTTTTCTCGCCTCTACCATGAGAAGTGGTTGGGACACGCCATCAGGGCACGCAGGCAAGAGGAGTTTGACCGCCTCACTCAGGGTACCATGAGCATCACCGACTACGAGCTTGAGTTCAGCAGGCTTGTTCGGTACGCCTACGACTCCTCTGAGGCAGAGCGAACCCAGAGGTTTATCAAGGGCCTGCGCCAGGAGATCAAGGATCATATAGTGGCCTTCGATATTTTGATCTACCACCAGGCCTTACAGAAGGCCCTGTTAGTGGAGACTGAGAAGACGGGAAGGAAGACTGCACCTTCCCAACCGCAGAGCAGCGGGAGGTCGTCAGGCCAACCGAGCAGAGGATTCAACCATCAGGGCAGAGGACAGAGCTGGGGAGGAAATCCCAGTCAAGGCAAGAGCATGACCACTCCAGCTACAGTACCGTTATGCCAGCAGTGTGGCAAGCGCCACTATGGACCAGGGTGCAACAGGACAGCCGGGGCATGTTTACAGTGTGGGTTGACAGACCACTGGGTCAAGGACTGCCCAGAGACCCGACCACAGGGCACTCAGGGGCCACCCAGGGGACAGTATCAAGGCTGGCCCAACACTACTCAGGGGCGCGGCACAGGGCAGGGGGACAGAGGGCCCCACAACTGAGGCCACAGCAGGGACCAGGACCACGGTCGGCAGCCTAACAGGGGCGGATATTCCAGCTGGATCGCGCTGGATCATCTCAGGGCGGAGCGTTGGCAGGTACACTACTTCTGAACGATGTTCCTGTTAATGTACTTTTCGATACTGGCGCATCCATTTCTACCATATCACAAGCATGCGCATCATCACTACACTTGCCTATATCGTATCAATCTGAGATAGTTATGATATGAACTGCTGGGACACAATGTTTATTTTTGAACGAGGTAGTTCGGGGGTGTATCTTGACCGTGGGTAGTGTACGGGTTAAGTCTGATCTATTGATTTTGGATACCCCTAAGTATGACGTGATTCTTGGCATGGACTGGCTAGCCAAGAATGACGTCCATATTGACTGTGTCAAACGGCACATCTTATTGTCTGGAGAGGTTATACCCTTATCATCTCTATCGGGCGATACGACCATCCAACCCAGCATGGAGCTTTCCGTATTGGAGGAAATCTCAATGATGAGCGCGGAGGAGTATCTACATCTTAACACCTCAGATACTCACATGGAATTGGAGAGGATCCCCATAGTTAGGTATTTCCCGCAAGTCTTTCCTAAGGAGTTACCCGGCATGCCACCGGATCGGGAAATAACCTTTGAGATTGAATTACAACCTGGATCAACTCCTATTTCCATCCCTCCCTATCGCATGCCGATAGTGGAGTTGACTGAACTAAAGAAACAGCTCGAGGAGCATTTGGAGCAAGGATTCATACGCCAGAGCACTTCACCGTGGGGAGCACCAGTTTTATTCGTCAGGAAGAAGGACGAGACTCTCAGACTTTGTATCGACTACAGGCGATTGAATGCAATCACTATCAAGAACAGGTACCCGTTACCCAGGATCGATGATCTATTTGACCAGCTCAGAGGAGCCAAGGTTTTCTCGAAGATCGACCTGTGATCGGGTTACTTCCAATTGTGTGCCAGGGAAGAAGATATTCCCAAGACAGCTTTTCGGACTCGGTATGGGCATTACAAGTACACCGTGATGCCATTTGGTTTGACGAATGCACCTGCCGCATTCATGGATTTGATGCACCGAGTGT
Organism: Primula vulgaris; assembly: GCA_963920805.1. Classification (NCBI taxonomy): domain Eukaryota; kingdom Viridiplantae; phylum Streptophyta; class Magnoliopsida; order Ericales; family Primulaceae; genus Primula; species Primula vulgaris. The sequence continues at coordinate 18,523 of CAWUCN010000017.1, forward strand.
TCAAACCACATCTGGATTCCTTCATGATAGTCTTCATCGATGATATTCTGATCTACTCTCAGGATGAGGAGTCACATCAGGAACATCTGAGGATTGTACTGGAGACACTTTCGAAGAACGAGCTTTATGCAAAGTTTTCAAAGTGTCATTTCTGGATGAAGGAAGTTGCTTTTCTGGGCCATATTATTGGAGAGCAGGGAATTACAGTAGACCCAGAAAAGACTCAGTCAGTTCAGGAGTGGAGGCAGCCACGAACAGTCAGGGATATTCAGAGCTTCCTGGGATTGGCAGGTTATTACCGCCGTTTTGTACCAGGATTTTCTGTACTGGCATCGCCGCTCACTCAATTGACCAAGAAAGGTCAACCATTCGTTTGGTCTGAAGCATGTGAGAACAGCTTTCAGGAACTCAAGCGGTTGTTGACACACACACCAGTGTTGAGTTTACCGGACCTAGAATTACCTTATGTGATCTACATAGATGCATCAGGAACGGGGCTCGGGTGTGTGTTAATGCAGGGACAGCATGTTATAACGTATGGGTCAAGACAGATGCGAACTCATGAGAAGAACTACCCCACGCATGACATGTAATTGGTCGCGGTTATCTACACGCTGAAACAGTGGAGACACTACTTGCTTGGCCACAAGTTCCAGATCTTCACTGACCATAAGAGCTTGAAGTATCTGTTTACGCAGAAGGATTTGAACATGAGGCAGCGACGGTGGCTCGAGTACATGAAGGATTACGACTGTACTATCGAGTACACCGCCGGTAAGGGGAATCTGGTAGCAGATGCTTTGAGCAGGAAGTACACCGGTGTTGTCAATAGTGGTGATTCGGACAGGACCGAGGGAGCAGACTTGACAGCTTTATGGCATCAGTGGGAACAGTGGGAGCAGACGCAGATTTACTCTTTGATCATCCAGTCTGACTGGTTGGCCAAAGTTCGAGAGGCTCAGGTCAGGGACCTCATATTGAAGAAAATCTCGGGTGAGGACAAGGGAGTACTGCGACAATTCTTTGAGTACAGGCATGGAATACTGTATTACAGGAATCGCCTTTATGTACCGAACGAATCATCGATTCGAAATGAGGTGTTGGAAGAGGCGCATTCGAGTAGTTTGAGCATCCACCCCGGAGGTGAGAAGTTGTACCATGATCTTCGATCTCACTTTTGGTGGCCGGCGATGCGCAGGCAGATTGGCGCCTACGTGGCAAGGTGTGTTACTTGTCAGCGGGTAAAGGTAGAACATCAGAAACCAGCCGGTACTCTACAGACTTTGCCCATTCCTGTCAGGAAGTGGGGCAATATTACCATGGACTTTCTGACTGGTCTACCTCCGACAAGATCTCATCACGACGCTATTTGGGTTATAGTGGACCGACTGACAAAGTGCGCACACTTTTTACCGATGCGGGTGACAGACTCGCTGGAGAAGCTTGCCCAGTTGTACATTCGGGAAATCTTGCGGCTACATGGGATTCCAGATTCCATCATATCCGACAGGGACCCGTGATTCACCGCGAAGGTTTGGGGCACTTTTCATCAGGCTTTGGGCACACAACTTCATTTGAGCACGGCTTATCACCCTCAGACGGATGGGCAATCAGAGAGGGTTATCCAGATCGTCGAGGATATGCTCAGGAGTTGTGTTTTGGATTTTGGTGGACATTGGGACCATCACCTGCCGTTAGTAGAGTTCTCCTATAACAATAGTTATCAGTCTACTATCGGTATGGCACCTTACGAGGCACTGTATGGTCGGAGGTGCATGACACCACATTGTTGGACAGATGCCTCGGACAGGATGATGATTGGTCCTGAGATTATCGAGGAAATGACGGAGAAGATCCGTTTGATACAGATGCGGTTGAAGACCGCGAATGATCGGACCACCTCATATGTCAACAAGAGGCGACGTGATCTGGAGTTTGAGGTGGGCGACAAGGTTTGGCTAAAGGTTGCACCGACTCGTGGGACCGTCCGATTTGGCACGCGGGGCAAGCTAGCCCCAAGATATATTAGTCTTTATGAGATTCTGGAGCGTGTTGGCAGGGTAGCATACAGACTGGCTTTACCACCGAGCATGTCTGCTGTGCATAATGTCTTTCACATTAGCATGCTCAAGAAATGTATACTTGACCCCAGTCAAGTACTACCCATTGAGGAAATCGAGCTGGAGCCGGATATGTCTTATCAGGAGTTACCGATAGCTTTTCTAGCCAGAGATACACGGAGGCTTTGCAACAAGTCGATCCCAATGATCAAGGTTCAGTGGTCACGACATTCGGATCGGGAGGCGACTTGGGAAACGGAGCAGGACTTGATGGCTCGGTACCCGGAGGAGTACTAGAGACTACGAGCACTCTTGGAGGACCAAGAGTCCTAGGAGGGGAGATTGTTACCACCCCGCCTTGGACCCTTGGTAGAATTTATTATTTCTCGCTAGGTAATTTTGCCGGGAATTGATTCTGTAAATTCCCGGGCAATTAATGAAGTGTAATGAAGGATGTTTTCAATGAGAAATAATGTTTGGAGAGTGATTTGGAAGTTATTTGAGGCGTTTATAAGGTCTGGATACCATTTTAGGAGTTTCGGGACATTTTGCCAAAAATCGGTTCGGAAGGGCAAAATGGTCATTTTTGGAAATTGGACCGACAAAATTTAATTGGGACTGGACTACTTGAAAATTGGCTGGAATTGGGATTGGAATGGATTCATTTGGCATCTCTTTGAGTTTAAACTAGTATTTAGAATCTAGTTAAGAGGTGGAGTGTAATTGTGGTAGTAATCATTTGTGTGTAAGGCATGGAATGCATGCTCTTACACCATGTAAGAGTAAATTGACCAAGCAACCTCCCACCCCAGCTTAAGGCCGGCCCTCCCTAGGTGTAATTGTGGTAGTAATCATTTGTTACTACCTTTACTTCACTTACTTACCATTCATACTACCATTTACTTCATTAACAATTCAAGAAAGTCATCTTTTCTCTCTTCTCACTCTAAGTCCGAATTCTCTCTCTCCTTCTCTCTCTACATGAGTTTTGTCTTTGTTCATCAAGACTCATCCTAGCTTCATCACTAATCAAGCACTAATCACCTCCTAGATCACTAATCACCAAAGGTTAGTGAACTAATCAAGTTTGTTCATCCTTAATGATGAACACCTTCAAGCTTTATGGTTCAAAGCTTATTCTTTCTTCTTTTTCTTGAAGAGGCCGAATTGTTGGAGGCTATTTCTTGAAGGTTTCCTCTAGTATTCTTCATCATCCAAGTGTTTCAAGTCAAGAGGAATCCATGAAGTAGTGAGGTAAGAAAGTCTCCTAACCAAAGTATTCAAGTTCTTAAGGAATGAAACTTTGGAAAATAATGTTGGTGTTATTTTTATTCTAGGGCCAAAACTAAAGGAGGATTCTTGGGTGATCTCCTAAGCTCATCTCAACAAGGTAAGCTCATATTTGAGTTCATGAGATGATTTAAGAGCATGTTCATGTTTGATGGAAGTTGAGAAAATGAAGTCTTGAACATGTTGTTGTTGGAATGAAAAAACATGTTGTGTATGTTGTTGTGGAAGATTTTGTGAGCATGTTTTGTGTTGGTTGAAACATGAGAAGCATGATGGATGTATGTGCATGGTGTTGGCCGAAAGTTTGATGAGTTTCATGCATGAAATGTTGGTTGAAAGTTGTTGAAGGTTTGTTGGAAGCATGTTGGTTGTTAAGGGATTTTAAGTGGTTAAATGATTTGGAAATCATTTTGGGAAAAATCTGGAAGTTGCTGACTGAAAATATGTTGATGTGAACAGTAATTTGCAGCCATTAAAAGTTGGTTAAAACATGTTTAAAAGTGTTAAACATGAAGGGTTAAAGTGTGGAAGTGAAAGTATGAAGTTTGGAAATGTTTTGGGCAAGAATGGATTTTTGCCAAAATTAAAGGGGCTGGATTTGCAAAATCCTGCACCTAGTGTTTTGTTGCTGCCAAAATTAATGTGTTGGGAAAATATTTGGAAAAATATTTGGTGATTAAATGGAAGTTTTAGCAAGTTAAAAGTGGTTAAGGGCTAAAACGAGCAAGTGGTGAAAGTTTGGGTCAAAGTTGATAAATGGCTGAATTGTTTGGATCAAAACCGAAAGTATAATATTATATTTGGAAAATATAATATTTAATTTGTTAAGTCGCAAAATTTGGAATTATTTGGATGAAGTTGGAATATTATAAGTTAAAAGGATAAAAGGTGACATTTAAAGGAAGTTATGGATTGAATATGGAAATGGGCCAAAAGTATTGGGCTTGAATAGTATTTTGGCATGTATGGATTATATGGGTTATCTAAGTTACAATTGTGGACTTTTGTGACTTCATGAAAAGTTTGGGGCTTTTATGAAAGTTTATGGAAAGTTAAAGGACCTTTGTGGTAATTTTACCTAAAGTTAGGTATCTAAGTTATTAACTAGATTTCCTATTTCATGTATGGTATGCCAGTATTTTACTGAGGTACGGAGGAATATTACTGGACCGCTTCTTGGGGGCCGCAGTAGATATTCCGATTTGCTTATCGAGGTAAGGGGTTTAACTATTCTAATATGCAATGATCATGCATGTTAAGTAGTTATTGACCAGTAACTCGGGCCACTTCCCGGTGATGCCCGATTACTGGTTGTATGATAGAGTATTACGGGGATGCAGGGTTTTATGTTTTAAGGACTTTGTTATGCTGGTGGTCGATAACGGACCAAGGTTTAAGGTTTATGACAAGTATAAGGAAATCCCGGGGATGTACACCCCTTCGCTGGTACCACGCGACGACGCTGGAACCAATGGAGGTCGGGGACCTGCCATTGGTTATAAGGAAACATTGCATGTCCAACGGGACCAAGGTTGTGTACCACCCATATCACTTGCATATCATTACCATGTTATACTTAGGTTGTAATATCTGCTAGATCATGGCATACTGACCTTTATGCAGGCAAACGTTTTTAAAGTATTATTCACCCCGTTTACTTATCGTACTCGCCTTACTGGGTTCCTCCCAAGGACTCACCCCCCACATAAAACACATTTCAGGGGATCAGGGGAAGTGACCTGCGGAGTAGAGTCTCCCAGCTGTCGTGTTCCATTTGGAGGTTTTTGAGGTATGACCACTGCTCATTCGTGGTTTTCATGGTTATGTCTGGGGGTAGTCTTGGTGAACCCACTGTGGGATTTAAGGTTATATCATGATTATCTGGCTTATGTTAATTCTCCTGTTTTATGTTCAGCATATCAGCAGTAGTAGCAAGGTACAATCCTGCTTTGGTTCTCGGCTCTGTAGGGCGTAGAGTGCATGTAGCAGCATATAGATACTTGACTGCTATTTTGGATTCTAGACTGTATTATTGGAAGTCTCGTGCCCAACTAAGTGGGCGGGACTTCCCTCTGCTGTATCTGTGGTATCTGTTTATTTTAGAACTGCGCGCGATTTAATCCGTATAACCACTAACGTGTCTCGGGTGCAGGTTTAGGAATAGTAAGACGACCTAAAACTTGCAAACACGTTAGAAATATCAACGACTTAAGAAAGTTTTTAAAAGTTGGGTTTTTGGGAAAGCGCAACTCGGTCTAAGGGTCTCACACGTCACCCGTCGCTGCCCGGTCCAACAGACAAATCAGATGCTTCCGCAAGGTAATGACGGGACGCGGGGATGGTGGTGACAATTTGGTATCAGAGGGTTTTTATACTGGTTATGCTTAAGTAGAAAAATCTTTGTTTTACCAAACGCTTTGGGCTAGTTTTAGTAAAGGAGTAGCTAACCGGTACCTAAACTTTTTCAAAATGCTAGGTAAAGGCTGGATTACCTAATTGAGCATAATTGGTATAATAGGACAGTTTTTAAGAGTTGGTTAACGGTAATCGCGCTCGGATCTAATCTCAAAGTAGGCAAGCAAAGGAATTGCTGCCGAAATTCTGGATTGTGTACTTAGACTAAGAATGCATATCATCTACACTACAGAGCCATTAGGAAATCTGCTGATTGTTGTAACTAAGAGATTAACTGTTATATGTGGTTATTATTTGGGGTTTCAGGATGGTCAAGACACGTCATGACCGTGTTACGAACCCCGGTATTACTGCGACCGATCCCCCTCCCACTGATAACCCCGGGAGGAGGAAACGGCGTCAGGCTCAGGATACTCAGTCCCACGGGACTCAGGCCCAACCAGGGGCACAACCCACTCATCGCCAGAAGCGCGACAACCTTACGAGGATTTTGGGACAGATACATACCGTGCTGAATGGGGCGTGGGATGATGGAGACCTATCTGAGGATGAGGATGACGGCGATTATGAGATGCCGGTGGACACTGGTGATGTGGAGACCACCTTCACCAATTTTGAGGATTACCCTCGTGCCTACGAGGAGGTAGCAGAGACTCGGGCCGAGTACCAGGAGCACATGTAGGCCGAGCAGCAGGAACACATACGGGCCAGGAGTGCCAGGGTAGCGGCCAGAGCCACTTTTGTCGAGCCGACAGTTGAGCCGACAGTTCACGCTGCTGAGAGGGAGCAGCCAACAGTCCATCATCGCCAGTATAGAGATAAGGATGATGTTGTTGAGATTCAGGGAGACCCGAGGCCACGCGTTGATCGTGTCACTGTTTACCATGAGGTAGTTATGATGGAGCGGCTACAACGCTTCAACTCGCCCAAGTTTTCGGGCAAAGGGGGACCAGAGGCAGCGGAAAATTGGGTTCGGGAGATCGGACGTCTACTGGAGAGACTCCAAGCACCGCAGAAGGAGATGGCTTTTCTTGCTACATTCTACCTGAAGGATGCAGCTTGCAATTGGTGGGAAGCCATGACCAGGGACCGTGTCACTCTTTACAGAGACATGGGACACCCAGACCCGGGCATGACTTGGGACGAGTTTTCTCACCTCTACCATGAGAGGTGGTTGGGACACGCCATCAGGGCACGCAGGCAGGAGGAGTTCGACCGCCTCACTCAGGGTACCATGAGCATCACCGACTATGAGCTTGAGTTCAGCAGGATTGTTCAGTACGCTTATGACTCCTCTGAGGCAGAGCAAACCCGGAGGTTTATCAAGGGCCTGCGGCAGGAGATCAAGGATCATATAGTGGCCTTCGATATTGTGATCTACCACCAGGCCTTACAGAAGGCCCTGTTAGTGGAGACTGAGAAGATGGGAAGGAAGACTGCACCTTCCCAACCGCAGAGCAGCGGGAGGCCGTCAGGCCAATTGAGCAGAGGATTCAGCCATCAGGGCAGAGGACAGAGTCGGGGAGGAAATCCCGGTCAAGGCAAGAGCAGGACCACTCCTGCTACAGTACCGTTATGCCAGCAGTGTGGCAAGCGCCACTATGGACTAGGGTGCAACAGGACAGCCGGGGCATGTTTACAGTGTGGGTCAACAGACCACTGGGTCAAGGACTGCCCAGAGACCCGACCATAGGGCACTCAGGGGCCACCCAGGGGACAGTATCAAGGCCGGCTCAACACTACTCAGGGGCGCGGCACAGGGCAGGGGGGACAGAGGGCCCCACAACTGAGGCCACAGCAGGGACTAGGACCACGGCCGGTAGCCCAACAGGGGCAGATATTCCAGCTGGATCGCGCCGGATCATCTCAGGGCGGAGCATTGGCAGGTACACTACTTCTGAACGATGTTCCTGTTAACGTACTTTTCGATACTGGCGCATCCATTTCTATCATATCACAAGCATGCGCATCATCACTACACTTTCCTATATCGTATCAATCTGAGATAGTTATGATATGAACTGCTGGGACACAATGTTTATTTTTGAACGAGGTAGTTCGGGGGTGTATCTTAACCGTGGGTAGTATACGGGTTAAGTCTGATCTATTGATTTTGGATACCCCCAAGTATGACATGATTCTTGGCATGGACTGGCTATCCAAGAATGACGTCCGTATTGACTGTGTCAAACGGTACATCTTATTGTCTGGAGAGGTTATACCCTTATCCTCTCTATCGGACGATACGACCGTCCAACCTAGCATGGAGCTTTCCGTATTGGAGGAAATCTCAATGATGAGCGCGGAGGAGTATCTACAGCTTAACACCTCAGATACTCGCATGGAATTGGAGAGGATCCCCATAGTTAGGTATTTCCCGCAAGTCTTTCCTGAGGAGTTACCAGGCATGCCACCGGATCGGGAAATAACCTTTGAGATTGAATTATAACCTGGATCAACTCCTATTTCCATCCCTCCCTATCGCATGCCGATAGTGGAGTTGACTGAACTAAAGAAACAGCTCAAGGAGCTTTTGGAGCAAGGATTCATACGCCAGAGCACTTCACCGTGGGGAGCACCAGTTTTATTCGTCAGGAAGAAGGACGGGACTCTCAGACTTTGTATCGACTACAGGCGATTGAATGCAATCACTATCAAGAACAGGTACCCGTTACCCAGGATCGATGATCTATTTGACCAGCTCAGAGGAGCCAAGGTTTTCTCGAAGATCGACCTACGATCGGGTTACTTCCAATTGCGTGTCAGGGAAGAAGATATTCCCAAGATAGCTTTTCGGACTCGGTATGGGCATTATGAGTACACCGTGATGCCATTTGGTTTGACGAATGCACCTGCCGCATTCATGGATTTGATGTACCGAGTGTTCAAACCACATCTGGATTCCTTCGTGATAGTCTTCATTGATGATATTCTGATCTACTCTCAGGATGAGGAGTCACATCAGGAACATCTGAGGATTGTACTGGAGACACTTT